>CM057229.1:19716922-19719422 GCA_029891385.1 Erythroxylum novogranatense
CTTGTTATCTGTACGGTGGATCACATTATGCAAGAGAATGTTTGAGGAAAGAGAAGTTAAATGCCTTGATAGTCGAAGAAGAGGGTGAATCTTCGGAGGAGGCGGCACTAAATCCGATTGCGTTGTTAAATGCAGTTAGTAAAGAACCTAATCCTTATGATGAACTAATGTAAGTGGAGATACAGGTTAATGGGATAGAGGTGACCGCGATGGTGAATACGGGTACGTCACATTCCTTGGTAACGGAAAGGATGGTGTGCAAGTTGGGGCTCAAAATGTCCAAGACTCCGATAAAGGTAAAGACCTGGCGGGTAAGGCATAAGTGGTGATGGGAGCTGCTGACAACGTCCCAGTAAACATAAGGAGTTGGAGTGCTAAGATGAATTGCATGGTCGTACCACTTGAGGACTTTGAGTTGATATTGGGGATCGATTTCCTTAAGGCAACAAAGACGGTGTTGTATCCTAGTTTGGGAGGTATGATGTTTATGCATGGTGAAAAATTCTTTTTTATTAATTTTTGTAAATTTGTTGGTGGGACGAAAGAGACTAAGAAATCGGTAGCACATATATCAAGCAGTCGAACTATACTCAAGGAAACACAAAACAGAAGGTGGGTAAAGAGCATATCATCACCAAGATCGCGGAGGATTAAGGTGACAGCAAAAGCTCAGCAGATCGAGCTCTTCTCAATATGTATTTGGAGGGCGTGGTAAGCCTTGAGGAGGCGAGTCCAAGTGGAAGCAAAGACAACCCCGATGGATTAGGAAATGGTATGTGAGTGAAATACCAATTGATATTAAGAACTGCTACCGTCTTCAAAAGTTGACTAAGGAGTCTTTGAGGGAACTGCTCGTGGAGGAGTGCCCATAGATTATTTCAACGAGGGCGTCAAATTCTTCTAGTGGGGGTGGTTTGTTAGATCCTTAAGTTCAGACTGCAGGATCGTGTGAGTGTTAGCAAGCCTTGGCCAATGCTTAGCATGTAAGTTGTCACGAGGAAGACGTGTTGACGAGGGAACAAGGTGAAGTCTTACGAGTTGGCGAGCAAAATCTGAGAAACTTGCGAAGTAGGCGAGAGATGCAGGAAGTATCGATAAAGATCTCGAGAGTAGGCGAGATTCGATACGCGTGGGCACGCGTAGGCATATATTGGTGGAAATCTTTGACGAGACGTGAGATTCAGATGCGAGGCTGCACGGAGTTGGAAAACTAAGTCATGCGAGACTCGAGGGTGTGCGAGAAGGCACAAAGGTGTATAAGACCCGTGAGGATGTGTGAAGGCATGCAAGTGTGACGAGGCACCTAAACATCTAACTTTAGCGAGGTAGGTCAGAGCCTCGGAGGTATGAAAATGGGCGAGATTTTGATACTAACTCGGATTATGACTTATGACTTAGTCATAGAGCGATGAGACTGCACCATGAGAGAACTTGATCGTGAAAGATGAACTTATCCATGAACGTGCATTGATGGACTTATGTGAAATAGCCCATAATGAAAACACTAAGGCAACTATGGGCGAGTGGGATCAAACTTAGTGTGAATTTTGGTAGAGCATTGGACCTTGTGGAGATTGACTTGACCCAAGCTAAGGACTTGATGGACTAAGGACTTGACTATGCTCGTATGGATGGACTACGAGTAACAGATTTGTTGTAGGAAGCATTGGATCAGACCAATGTGCTAGTGGGCTTCGGCGAGATCACATGACATCATCAGCAGATAGAGATCGCGGGGAGATCTTGGATGATGTGGCGATTACTGTGAGTTAGAGTTGCAATGAAACTCAACATCTGAAGATATTGGAGATCTTCCAAGATAAGGATGTTAGTATTCTAGATAGTGTTCTAGATAAATGTAAACCCTATCTCTATGTTATCTTGTTAGATTCTATTTTATCAGTTAGAGTCCAATTTGGATGGGAGTGTCATCAAATTGATTCATGTAATCTTATCTGATAGGGATAGACGTGATCTTAGGTAGTACATATTTAGTGAGAATTGTGACTCCAAGTTAGGATGCCTATATATAACTCATTCGAGCTTTGCTCTTCTCATTCATTCATTCATTCAGAGAGAGCATTCTTTGTATTCTTTTGAGGGAAAGTAATATAAAGTTGGTCTTTTGCTTCAGCACATCTCATTGGCTTTCTTCTTCTGGGCTTGAGAATTATTTATTAAGGCTTCCAATTCGGATTATAGCTTCTTAGATATTATTTGGTTGGGTTTTTGTGTTTTTGATGTTGAGTGGCTGTAGGATTGCTCCTTCCATAGCTACAGATTTCCCTATGTTTTATCTTGATTTGTATTGAGGCTAGTTGCTATTTTTAGCTAGTTGTGCTTTCTGTGGCACTTGTACGTGAAGTTTTGTACATATCTTTGTTTCATTTATTAATTTTTCTAACTTACCAAAAAAAAAAGTTGGTCTTTTGACTGTATCTCTGTATGTTTTCTTGTTGTCTATATTCTCTGTTGCTTTCACGTTGTTTTTTTGAGTGTG
>CM057229.1:21524422-21798777 GCA_029891385.1 Erythroxylum novogranatense
GCTCTACTCATGAGCTGATAACCTGTCTAATATAGTTGCCGTAAAGCGTAGGCATTGCTAACATACGTAGAATTATGGCTTAAAGATCTATATTGTCGTAGTCCTTGACGCAGAAGAAAATACTGAATCCTTGCGAGTAAACCTTAATTAAACAGTTTTTGGAGGAGTATTGACATTAATCTGCTCTTATATATATAACAGCCGTGGTTATTAATGAAAAGGCTACACTACCACAATCACCAAGCCTGAGTATTAGGCAAATACACGGCAATAGCCCACGGATAATTTTCTGATCAGAAAAGTACTGTTTCTTCCATGAGTGGTCATACCCCACTTTTGCCTTCCACCGTATCAAAGATCCTCCTCCATAAATACCCTTACTGGGGGCGTGTGTTCTCCACACTTCGCTACTCATCATCTTCACATAGCAATTTTCTTACTTGTGATCGTTTCCTTTGTTTGTTTTTGTTTCCATGGCGAGTAACCTTGCATCCCTCGACGACGCCAAATATGTTCTCCCTGTCATCGACCCTGAGCAGCAAACAACCCTAGAAACTGAAACAAAGGATGAGTTCGACTACTCAAAACGAGCACAATGGTTAAGAGCCGCCGTACTGGGAGCCAACGACGGTCTAGTCTCCACCGCATCACTTATAATGGGTGTGGGAGCAGTAAAACAAGATATTAAGGCCATGATATTAACAGGGTTCGCCGGGTTGGTCGCGGGAGCTTGTAGCATGGCGATAGGGGAGTTTGTGTCGGTGTACTCACAGCTGGACATAGAGTTGGCCCAGATAAAAAGAGAAAAACAAAGAAGTGATGTGCAGAGTAGAGAACAGAAAGGAAAAGATGGAAATGATGAAAAGGAGAGTTTACCAAACCCACTACAAGCAGCTGCAGCTTCAGCGCTTGCATTTTCAGTGGGTGCAATGGTGCCCTTATTAGCTGCTTCGTTCATAAGGAATTATAAGGTGAGGTTAGGGGTGGTGATATCAGCAGTGAGCTTGGCTTTGGTAATCTTTGGGTGGTTGGGGGCTGTGTTAGGGAAGGCACCCATTCTTAAGTCTTCTTTTAGAGTTGTGGTTGGAGGATGGGTGGCTATGGCTGTCACCTTTGGTTTAACCAAGTCTTTTGGGTCTAGTGGACTGTAAATTATAGTCTCAACTCAAAACTCGACCTTCGCTCTGTGTTCTTCACCTTTCCTTTTCTTTTCTTTTTTTAATTTCTATTTTAACTATGTGTGTACACGAAAGGAATAATGAAGGGGGAAAACAAAACGGAGGGACTGTAAGAAATTGTGCTACTCCCGCCGTCCGTGTATTTGCCCATTGTATGAGAATAAGAATCTGCAATTGCTTTGTTTGTGTCAGATGTCACCTTCTTCACGCGCACACAAGATTTGGTTTGCTTCAAACATGCATTCCTGTGTTTAATAAACTATTACTGAAATCCTAAGAAGCAGATACGGGCACGCGACACGACACGGATATAGATACGAGGATATATTAATTTTTAAAATTTGGTGGACACGAATACGGTATATATATATTATAAAATTTAGAATTAAGAAAAAACTTTAGAATTCATAATATAATATATATTGATTGTTGTGTTTCAAGATTTCCAACGTCTTGATAATTCATACATATTTGATACTTTATAAGCAGCTCTAAAAAAACATAGAGCATATATTCTATAGAGCATATGTTGGAAAAACCGGGTATTTTTTCCTCTAAGGTAAACAATTAGTGAAGTAAACCGATTCGGTAATACCCAGGAAAGACCGCCAAACAGTCTCCTAAGACAGTATTACCATTCCACATAAGATCCCAGGAAAGGGCGGAGGAGTCACAAACGGTCCTACTTAAAACCCGACCTCTTAGACAGAAATTACGTGCACGGTGTATTTATCACAACCTAAACCCGTGTACACACACGAATAGTAAATACACCCAAATAAATTGAACACAACATTACAAATATACCCGACAAATAATATTGAATACTATAAATGCGAAATAAATAAAAGAGATAAGGAAAGAACACATCCAAAAATTGATAACGGAGTTCGGCCAATTTTGTCTACTTCTCCGAGCACCACTTAAGGCAACCTGCTCTCATTAAGAAGAGAATATTAAATTTGATACGTATACAACTTTTGAGTATTTTATCAAATTGTTTGGGATGATTGGATTAGGAGGGGGATGAGTTATTTTATAACTTAACAAACTCCTCCCATCTTCATTTCTTTCCAATATGGGATTGAAATTGAGCCACCAACCACCAACCAAAGTCAAAAAAATACCAAGCCTTTAATGTCAACATAATACAATAAATCTCCACCTTGACATAATTTCTGGTCCCACCAAATGCAAGCATCATTCATCCTCCCAATCAAACAAAACAGCCTTTGTGGTGCTTCCAATTTGCGCCCTTAGGCGCCAACTCAAATGTGCAAAATATTGACCAAGTCTAAACAATGTTCAAACTTGGCTCTTGTAACCACCAACCAAAGTCAAAAAAATACAAAGCCTTTAATGTCAACATAATACAACAACATATTTTTTATTAAGTAATGTCTGAACGGTCTTTAGACGTGTCCGAGCTGTGTTCATCGTGTGTCAGTGAGTGTCTGACACAAACACGTGTCTAACACGCGGACACGGCTCCATTTTATCGTATCTGTGTTACATATCTGAAATCAGTCTTAATCTTCCAATTCATTTTAATTTCGTTATTGTTTTATTATAGACTTGCAGTCTTCTTAACATTATATTCATAACATTATATTCAGCATGCAGCATATTGAAATACTCCAAATAACAAGTATACTGATATATTAGAGATTGAAACAGGGAGAGGGAGATTAAAATGGAAAGTTTGTATAAATACAAGAAATATGAAATCATTGTCCGCTTCTGTACATCGGTGGCCTTTATGTTCCTCCCTAGAACAGTATCGTAGCCATATAGCCGAAGAATCTTGGTAACCTAGCTCGAAACATTATTCGCAAACAAATGTTTTTTTTCTTAGAAAGAATAATAAAAACAAACAAATTTAACATAACTCAAACTATAAACATCCTATTGGCGTAGTCTTCTACGATACAAAGCTCCTTGTTTGTTTTAGTAGATGAGCACCAAACGATTGTCCAAGGTACCTGAAGTATATGTCGACCTGGGCTAGATAAAATTATTAGAGAAGCCAAGCTATCGAGATACTAGTTTCCTTCGCGATATATATGCTGAAAATACTCCTCCTTTGCTCGATGCATTAAACCACGAATATCTACCACCAAAAAGTTATCTTTAGACAAAATTATATTAAAAAAAGAAAAAATATTAATCACCTCTAAAAAATTCACTTCAGCAACAACGGGATGATAGTGATTTGAGCTTGTTGCCATGCTTGTATTGCATGTTTGATTTTCTATTTATAAACATTGATGGATCCTCTATATAATTTTATATTAAACACCATAAACAACTCAATCTAATGTTCAAAACTATGTCCTTTTAACCATTAGATACATTTGGACCGTATCTAAATGATTTTAGACCGATTAGACACAATAAAATTATACTAAAAATCTGAACTGATAAGCGTCACTGTGAACACAAGTAAAGGCAAACAAGACACGTGTCAACAATTCAGGCATGTTGGAAGAAATTTGATCGGTCAAGTACCAGAAAATACAACACTTTGTTGGGACAAAATCTTTTGTCCAATTTTATGATGTCTTATTCTGTCCCATGAATCTCAGTTATTTATTTATGCAAGACCCGCATTCATTTATACAGGACCTATGTGGGATCTACATAAATAAATGGTTAAGATTAATGGGACACAATAAGACATTATAAAATTGGATAGAAAATTTGGACTTCGATCTGTTAGGCTGTCTTTTCCTTAATAAAAAGGCTATAGTCATCCAACTATCCAAGTTTATGCCTTATCTTGATATAAAAACTCCGTAAGTAATAATAAAATATATTAATTGAGGAAGTTGACGTAATTAAGAAATCTATTGTATTGTTATATTGAAGCTAAACTGTGGTTGATCAAAAATTTAAAATAGTATAAAATAAAAACGAGAATTGATATGTGTCATGGATTTGGATTGACCTCATGGACTGGGCCAAGTTTTCAACACAGATAGGCTAACGGTACTTATTTTCTTGGACCCCAAAAAATACTGTAAACATTGTCTTTTGAAGAATACACGTAAGCCAATAGAGTTTTTTTCTCTCAAATAAACTTACGTCTTAAATTAGTTCTCATTAGTGATTAAAATAATAGAAGTTGGAAACTACTAATATGGAATACTTATCTCCAAAACGGAAAGAGAAACGGAATACTATATATATAGCAATATTAGGGTTCAACACCCACACCTAAAATCTAAACCCCTTTATGAATACGTAGCCCTTGCAAGCAAATAAGCAGGCAGCTCTAAACTCGGCACTCACCAGAGGGTACGTGAAAGATTAATTATGAAGCAGTCCGGGGGAAGCATTGTGATGGAACAATTGAAGGACAACGAATACGTGTACGAAGCTTTCTCGGATTACTGGAAGTTGTTCATGGAAGGGTTGATCAGCAAGCACGACCTCTTCTGTTACATTGTTCATCTGCTCGGCTCTGATCACCTCGATTTACTTCTCCATCTTAAGAACACTTTAATAGATTCTTCAGTCTCTGATAATACTACTCCAATCTCCACTCGTGAAGCCAACTAATCAAGGCAAACAAAGCATACGTCTCAGTTTGTTATTAAAGATGGGAATATTAGCTGTTGGTTCTTTTTCTTATTCTTGTTCTTGATTTTGATTAGTTAGTTATCCTTGGATAATAATTTTAGGATTAGTATCTGTTCTGAAGAAGGTAAGGACGCCTCCTAAATAAAAGTTCCGTTTTTTTTTCTTTTTCCCATGATTCTACACTTTTCCACCATAAATAGAAAATTAAGGGAAATTTTCGTATTACTTCATTTGTGACTTTTTATTTTTGTTTTTAATATTTTTTGTTAATATCCATGTAATTTTATTCAATGTATTGAATACTGTTTCGTATTGGTTGGTACCGTACCAACGAGAAAACGAAATAATATTAAGGTTATTGGTACTAGTTGGTAGTCAAAATATCGGTCATATATCGGTAGATATTGCTTCCTTTCTCATTGATTTTTAGTGTTTCTCTCTAGCACACTCTCCACTCTCTCTCTCTCTCGTTCTCATCTTTGGCTATTGCTTCTCCCTCTCCGGCAACGACAGAACCACCACACCACGTTCAGCGTTCCTCCACGCCACCACAGTACGACTTTCAGCCCTCTTTCACCACAGTACCACAGCACAACAGTGCACTTCAATACCTTCCGGATTCCATTCATCTATTGCTGAACATTTTCAATTGTCAACCGCATCTGGAATCGTCAAATCTGCAATAGATTTAAATCTAAACCCGACCCAACTTGACCTAAAAACCTGAAGCAAATACATTGTGAATTTTTTTGGTGTATTTTAATTATTTTTTTCTGCTCCTAAATTGCATTTGTGATTGTGAATGATTGCAATTTGAAATTAAATTGTGAATTGCATTTGTAATTTGCAAAAGGTTGGATTGAAATTTGGAATTGAATGAAATGAACGTGTTTTGTTTTACCCGGTGGTTTGGAATTGAGTAATATTGACTTATGAAAGGGCTTGATAGATAAAAGAATAACTTTTGTTCTGAATGTGGAAATATATTTATATATCATCAACAATTTTGACTTGTGATTTGTAAACCTAGAGCATGTGATTTGCTTGCATCCAAATGAGAAAGAAACGTAAAAGAGAGGGTTTAAAAAAGTGACAAAGTGGAAAAGCATAACAATACGATAGTCGTAAAACAATGATTTTATTAAGTTATAAAAAAAGTGGGAAACATAATAACTCTGGAAGTGTTATAATTATATAGGTCATTCTAGATTTAGGCTTGGTCAGGTCGGTCATCCTAGGTCCAGGCCCAACCCTAGGATGGCATGTGGGCCGATCGGCCCATTCCCATGAGGTTGAGTCAAACACGACATAGATGTTGAATTAAACACATCAGGTATTTACTATATAAGATCATTATCTCCTCACGATGCAGGTACGACTCTATTAACCCTGATAACCTTTGTTATTAGCCAAAAAACCTACGATAGAAAACTGATTTAAGCATCGGAGGGGCAAGCCGGCGATCAACCCCCGGTGTGCCTTTGCTGTTTTTGCAGGTATCTCTTAGTCCAAGCTAATCGAGATCATGGATCCAAGCAAAGAAGTTCAGCCTCAACAGAATCAGACTGAACCAGTTGGCGCCCACCGTGGGGTCGGGCATCAGGGCATCACGCCCGTATACACAGATAAGTCAAAGCAAAGAATAAACCCGGATGTAGCAGCCGTCATGCAAGACTCACATCGCAACGAATGGGTTTGCAATTACCTGTCACCGCCCTTCCACCGATGCATCATGATCCCCAGACCCATCCCCCACCTATCACCCAAAACCCTAGCACAGACGAGCTACCTCCATTAAACCCGAATAACCACACACAATCCTCACATCCGAATGACCAACCACCACCCCAAAATCGAGATCAAGAAGAACAAAACGTAGCTCTAGAGGATAACGCCGGAAACAATATACACTCTCACATCTAGCACCTCATAAACACTAACCTTCCTCCACAACAAATCTCTCTTACCCAAAGACAAATACGGGAAGCGGTCGATCTACTGATTTGACAAATCGTACAATTTCAGACAGACCAGCAGCGAACCCCCGCTCAACAGATAGGTACAATAGCCGATCTCCATTCTACTGAAACTCTCGAAAAAATCGTGGACGACCGAATCAATATGGCCATGAATTCCCGTTCGGGTTAGCCATCAACACAGTACAACTCTCCTTTCATTCAGGAGATCTTGAGTAGCCTTCTAGCGGTCGGTACTAAGATACCAACGCCTAAAAAATATACCGGAAAGATCGATCCCCTCGACTACCTTCAGTATTTTCAGTCGATGATGAACCTGCATTGTATCCCTGATGCCATTCAATGTAAGGCTTTCTGCACGACCTTTCAAGAAGGAGCCCGGCGATGGCTCAACAGTTTACCTCCGTGCTGCATCACTTGTTTTGAGGATTTTAAGTCGCTATTCCTCAACCAGTTCACCACAAGTAAGTGGCCGCAAAAGATTGCCTTGAAAGTGATGCAGTTGACCCAAGGAAGGAATGAAAGTTTACGGGAGTTCATCACTCGATTTAACAATGAAGTTGTTGAAGTCCCTGACCTCACCTGCTTGTCCACGTTGACTGCCCTTATGAGCAACACGAGGGATGAAGAGTTCAAAAAGTCATTGGCCCTCGATCAGCGCAGGTCTATTCAAGAGATAAGAAATCGGGCGAATAAATATATTTAGCTCGAGGAAGTGTTGAAAAATACAAAACGCATGACGGATGACCATTTGCCAAACCGCAGAACAGATGGTTCACACAAGCGACAGAAAGATCAATCTAGCTGGAGGAAGCCGACTGATCGAAAGGACCAACGACGAGAATCCTTCACCCCGCTCAACAGGCGGTATGCGAAAGTATTGGTAGCCATGAGAGCAGAAAGGGAATTATTCCGAGAACCTAATAAGTTGAAAACTCTACTAAAAAAAAGAGATCCCAATTTATATTGTCGGTTCCGTAAAGATGTAGGTCATGACACGGAGGACTATTGGGACTTAAAGCAAGAAATCGAATCCCTTATTCAAAGGAAAAAGCTGGGTAGATTTTTAAAGGACGGTACAAATGCCAAACAGGAGAATGAGGGTAGGAGCGGTCGGTCTGATAACTGGCGGAAGCCTTGGAAGCAAAAAGATATGAACGATGGAGCGGGGAGGAACAGGAATTCAGACGACCGACGCGACACGAGAAGACAGTCCAGGGCAAGAGGCGACAGAAATGCCGGCCAGTAAGATGACCGACGGGTTAGAGTCATAAACATGATTTCTGGTGGGAGTGCAACAGGAGGGTCCATTGTCAGAGGAAGAAAGAGGTATGCTAAGCAGGTCGCTGAAGACTTATCAGCAAAGAAAAAGAGGCAAAACGATGGGGTGATCTCGTTTGACAAATCTGATCTGGAAGATATTAGTTGTCCTCATGATGACGCGTTAGTGGTCACCTTAAATATGGATGGTAGCGAGGTAAAACGGGTAATGATTGACACAGGTAGCTCGATCGACTTGTTGTCACTACAAGAAAACAACCCCTTTTGTTACATTTTAAAAACGTCACAAAAGGTCCAAAAACGTCACAAAATATCATTTGCGACGTTTTAAAAAACGTCACAAAAAACGTCGCGAAATATAATGTAAGCAAAAGGTTTCTGCGACGTTTTATGAAAAACGTCACGGATAGCCCGGACATTTCGCGACGTTTATTAAAATGTCACGGAAAGTTTGGATAATTCGCGACGTTTTTAAAAAACGTCACGGATTGTCTAACATTCTGTGACGTTTTTAAAACGTCGCAGAATGTGAATGCCTTCCGCAACGTTTTTTTTAAACGTCGCAGAATGTCTTTTGCGACGTTTTTTAAAATGTCACGGAATATCTTCTACGACGTCTTTCGAGTTATTTTCTTTTAATTATTAATTTTTATTTTTTAAAAATAATTTAAATTTAATAATTTTTCAATTTTAATAATTTTTAAATAACAAATTTTTAAATCTTATTTGTTTAATAACTATTCAATATTATTTATAAATTTTATTTAATAATTTTTTAATTTTTAATGTATCATTAATTTTAATAATTATTAATATATTATTTAATTACAATTCACAAATATGCTAGGAATCTGAAATTTCATTCTCGATTCACTTAATTAGATGTTTGTCTTCCTTTCATCATGTCATTGAATTTCGTTAATGGGCTTTAGCTAAGCAAACCCCATTATTGGAATAAATGGGAAGATGATATGAAGAGCAATTAAGGTAAAACCCCAAATCGTCAGAATGTAAAAACCAGTAACTATCTTATCGTGCAGAGTAAAAATTACAGCCATGAGAAACACAACTGAAAGAGAGGAGAGTGTTAAAGCAAAATGTAACAGAACCTAAGCTTTCACAACCCCCTTCCCCTTCTTTCCTATTTTGCTCTCCTTTATTTCCTTGCAATAAAAATGCCCAAATCACCATTTCAAGCTTTTGCTACTCCTCTTTGCCTGCAACAATAAAAGTCAGATATAACCTTCAGTCTAGTTTCAACAATTCCAAATGTTAACAAGTTAAAGAAATAACAAGTTTTCAACAAATCCAAGTGTAAGTGAAAGATTCAACAAATATAAACCTTTAAAGTCAAACATCAAATTCATGCTACACAATATTATGGAAGCTCAATTTCTGATGGAATCTCTATTCTTCTAACCAGTTATGAGGAATAAAATTGTAACATTTATGCAAGAATTTCAGTTCTTAAATGTCAAAAGAGTTTGCAGCATCAATACCAATCTAGTTCCATGCAAAGTTTTTAAGAACTTGCACACTTTTATGCTTTGATAGCAAGTCTTGTTTTTAGTTCCTCATCCACAGCATCTATGATCATGAGATCACGTGTAATACACTCTGTAAAAGCTTAATAAATACTCACTTAGATCCATGTATAATAAGAGCAAGATCCTTGGTCATCTTGCCAGACTTTGCTACTCCAATACAAGCTGTTTCTAGTTTCTCAGTGAAATCCAATAGTCTAGCATCGTCATCCAACTTAGCCCTGCCAATGAAAACGCAACATTATCATTCTATCCAACTCCCAAAGTGCAAAAAGTATTTGAAATTTGGAAGATCATACGTACAAACTAACAAAAGAACAATTACCTGTGTGCAAGTCCACGAGACCAAGCAAAGATAGAAGCTATGCTGTTAGTGCTGGTCTCACCACCTTTCTGATGGACCCTATAATGTCGAGTGACTGTACCATGAGCTGCTTCAACTTTTATAGTCTTTCTATCCGGGCACACTTAAAAGCATACCAGACTTGATGAGGGATGAGAGACCAAATAATGATCATCCAAATGCCTAGAGAAAAGTTCAGACATGTTTGCAACTTGATGCACATATGTAAAAAGGCCGACTGTCTGATTCTCATGGGGAAAAAAATCAAAAAAAATTTCTAGACATCCATGTGCAAAAATGGGCGGCTTAGTTCTTCCCAAAACTATACCTTTTGGATCTGTTCGCACATTTCATCCTAATGGTGGCCCATCACTAGAATCTGAACACTTAGTACTGCCTCTGCTGTCATAGACTCTTCTGCATCGATTAAGACAAAGTCAGTAATTCTAAAGCAACAGAAATCTAAGATCCTAAGAAAAAGTTCCTAAAACTCATCACATTCACCTATGAACCTTCTTTGTTCTGGCACAAATGGTGATTCTATGATGTAAATCTGTTGAATTGGGGTCTAAAGCTGATTGAGATATCTCTAGCCTTTCTGATCTCACAATCTCTAAATCCCTGTAAAAGTAAAATTGGCTAAATTGTCTCTTGTACGTGTATCACTTAAGAATAAGACTAGATACAACGCCCTAATTTATTTTTATGCTTCGATATTCTTATTTAGCCAAGTCGAAAGCTTGAAGATAATAGTACTAAACTTAAAACCAGCTACTAACTCAAAACTCGACAACAGGCACTGAAAAGCAATTGAAAATGCTAACATATAATTGAACCATAACAAGCACTGACAGATTTCAATTTCTGATAGCTGAATACGTTTCCCTCTGTTATTCCTTCCTTCCAAGAGCCTCTCAGATCATCCCTTCCAATCCTTCCATTCCTCACCCAATTCCATTCCAATAGCCTTTGTATAATAACCTTTTTGCATCATCACTTGATTCTATTTGCTCCATTTATTGTTTACAGTATATGAGAAATGTCAAAGTTTTGCATCAGTGTAAGAGAAACTAGTACTGAACTAAAAGAAATGCTAGGAACGTAGGCTATCCAGAACACTAGGCTATGGAACAAGTTAAATCATGCTTCATTTAATAATAGAAGCATAACCATTCACCTGATAAGTTTCTGCAAAGAAATGACTCGCCCTCCTTGTTCTGCAGTGTCATAAGAAGAAGAGATTGAGTTTGTCATTCAAAGAATGCTCAACGTCACATATTGGACAATCAAGTGGATGATTCATGAGCAGAAACTCCATCACACTTTCGCGTGCCTTATTTGCGATGGGTGTATCAGCTTTAATCTTCATTCCTAAAAAAACGAAAATCCTCAAGTAAATAAGCAAACCGAATCAAACCCAAAAGGTAAATTATACATAGTGTGAGTTACCAAAGAAACCTCAACCAGAAAATTGACAAAAAAAATACGAAGACGACATTGAAGCAAATCAGCGTATTCTCTGCATCTTACATCGCTCGTCAATTGGAATGAGCGAGCAGGCATGGCACAAGAAGCCACGGGTTTAGGAGACTTCTCGACTTCGATGAGGCACATACCTTAGTTGCCGGCGATGGAAAGGCGACTATAGTAGCAGAATCGAGGAACGTCGACGCCAGGGACCTCACATGCTTGGAAGACGGTGAAGCCCTTGTGAATTTTACTCTCTGTTGTTTGTAGTTGGAAAATTTTTGAATCCTAATGTCTATTTCATACCAATTTTTACAAAGAAATCTAAAGTTAACAGGAGAATGCTATTAACTGTTACAATAATTATTGCCTATGTAAGATCTCATTAGCTTACAAATTGAGATTTATAAGGATGTTTCTGGTGATTCTGAAATTCTTATTGCTATTTGTCAAAAAGACAAACTTAATTCACCACTTTATTTTGTTTATAATGTTACATTTATTGTCTTACAATTGTTTGGTGGGACTAAGTTGAAAGTGTTGTTCCAAAATTATAAAGGTGTACAATTTAAAGTATGAGTCAATGGATAAATGCAACAAGATATGAAAGGAATTGAAACACATTTGAATTCATCCATTCCAAGAAATAAAATAGAATGGAACACAAAATATTAAACAACTTAGTCTTTATTTAATATAATGTAAAGCTTTAGAAAAGGTATATTATTATCATTATTGAGTCGAATATAATTTTTGCAAATTTTTACAAATTTGATTTTATTTGTTTATTAGGACTCTTAATAGAACGAGTAGTTTTATAGATCCAATTTGTCTTGACCATATCGATCTTTTAATATATTAAGTTTTTAAAGAACTGAGTTTGATAGATAAGAGTGACTTAGAAGATAATCTTAAATGATAAAGTATTGAAATGTCATTTAGTGCAATGAATTTTAAAGATGGTAATAATAATATTCCTTTTAATGATGATGATTTTGTACCAAATAAGAATCAAAGACAATGTGATTTAAGTGGATATTCAATTGAAAGAAGTTCTAATTCATTTCTTCTCTTCTTTTAATTTCAATTATATTTGATTTTTATGTTACTATGTATGCAATATAAATATAACTGTAAATGTTTTTGTTTTAAGTTTCAGTTATAGTTGGTTGTTTCCTTGGCACAAACTCTTGTTATAATAATTAAAGAGTCATGGATCTTTATTATTTTTATTTTTATTTGATGTTTTGATGTAATGATTACTTATTATATGGTAAAATTGTAACGTTTTAAATATTTTGTATTATCCTTGATTTTATATTTGTATGATGATTAAATGATATTTTATATTAATTATGGTTATTATTTGTATGTGAAATATGTGAAAATAACATTAATAGAAATAAATAAAATTTTTTATTTTAAATTTTATTGTTATAATTTTAAGAGACATGGTTGATGCAAATTTATAAATTGTACAATATAATATGTTGTTGGACTATTTTATAATTAAAAAATTCAAAATCTATTTTATAATTTTAAAATATTATCCAAAATGACATTCGATATTAACTAGTACTATACTAATATATTACTGTATCAAAACCAAATTTAGATTAATCCTAGTATGGTATTTATAACAATGGTAAATTGATTCTTGTAGGTCAAACAATACGTGAAAATTATTAAGTAGGGTATTTAATAAACTAAAATTTATGATTGTGCAGTTGTTCTAGAAAAAATAAATGAATGATTAATTGAAAAAACAAAAGGACCTTATGCAAAGTTAACAAATTAAATTTAAATTAAACGAATTTCAAGCCAAATTTAGATTTTAAGGATCGACTTGGATAAGATCGAAATAATTTAAGTTATTGTCATCTTTACGATTAATTGATTTTTTTTCCGTAAATGGATGCAATTTATATACATTAACCTAAATGAACCTAATTAATATAAAGTTCCACATCAGGAAAGCAAGACTTAACGAAATTAATCTCTAGGCTATATTTGTATTAAATAAAAAGTTGTACACTTCTAAGTTCTACCTGAGTAAAATTAAATAAAATTTAAAATTTAAAATTTAAAATATATTCTATCCTTACGAAAAGTTAGTAATAAATTTATACATTTTAGCCCATCAGATAAGTAGGCTCAAATCCAACTCAATCTTATGTTATGGTCCATCCTAATGACTGAAATTACTGAAAGCCCCCCGAAGTTTCAACAAGTATTCTACAACTCTCGTAGCGAAAACCGGTACAGTTCCGCTCTATCCTTCAGGTCGGTGAATATCTCATTCTCAGGTACACAATTACTTCATCTTCACATTGCCCTAATTCCAGATTAGTTCTTTTTGCTTATATATTCACTATCTTTTGTTGGAAAATAGGTCTCCAAATTTTGTCGATTAATTGAAATTTGCCTTTTGGTTTCAATTGATGGATCAGAATAATTGTGGGATATTTTTCTTTTTTGGTTACTGGCTTTTTTTATTTGTCGTAACATGGAGTGATAGATCAAATTCGTGAGATTAAGATAAATTAGACAAGCGAAGAACGCACATTGTGTGCTTATGCGAAAATCGTACGCCCGTGGTTTGGTTTGGTAATTGGTTGCGTGACGATGATAGCAAGTTATATGCAGGGAAATTGCTTTTTGGCACTGATTGGATTGATATCTTGTCCTTTATCCAATGTGAGTACTCTGTCTGACTTATTTTCATCATACTAATGGCCTCTTTAGCTTCTGCTACTTGTTCTGTTTGCAATTTCTTTTCATTGTTCAATTTAACCAATTCTGTTCAGTCTTCTTTTTTTAACAGATATTTTTTGCATTATGAGATTTGCCTGTTTATGTGATGCTTTTCGTTATAGGTAATTAATAACAGAACATGTTTACATGGCAACCGTCTTATGTGTATGAATTTTTTGCGTGAGGAACTAGATCTATTATGCAAATGACATGTATAATAACATGTGAAAGGTGTAATTCCATGAAAGGTAAGTTTAATCTGAATATTGTGAAACAAATATAAAATTGTTTTGGTCTGGAGAAGTATAACATCAGTTATTCTTGTTAACCAACAAGGCAACAAACCTGTGAAGCACAAACACCATCTACTATTGCTGTGTTTTTTTCTTTCACGTGTTTACTTAAAACTCTGGCTTATACTTTCACTGGTTCAGTCAACAAATTTCAGTGTTTTCTGTACGTTTCAATTAATCTATGATCCTCTTACCTTTTCGAGCACTTGGTATATTTCAATTAAATTTTAGGGCGGACGAGGAACTTCTAGATCAAAAGAAAGTTCTTGAGGACTCCTGCAAGCCCAATTGTGTGAAGTCTCTAATTGAATATGAGGTAACATTGTTATGTAACTCCAGTGTTCATTAAATTGTGCTTGCCACAAAAGCATCTGCAGTTCAATTGTGTTTCAGAATCTTGTTGACAAAGTTTGAAGATGTTCTATGATACATAGACATATGAAAAAAATTGAGTATTTGTTGCTTCACTGCCCTGTTTTATGTTTGAGATTGAATGAAATTACAAGGAAATGTAGCTTATCAGACTTGTTAACATGAAGGTTGCAAGCAGACCATAAATGTTTATGCTACTGGAAGTTTATGCGCAAAACAAGATGCATAATATTTCTATAAATTAGGCGCAGAAGTAATCCGTGGCAGTGATACTAAATAAGGGGAGAGAAAGCAAAATGCATAGGCATGAGTAGGAGTTGCTTAAGTTGCTCCTGGTCCATGCGCTGAAAAAACAGCTGTTGAAGAAACAGCAAGTCTTCGTTTATAGAGAAGTTGCGTTGTGGCCTTAGAACTGGGAAACAAAGTTAGGCATGATCTTAAATGTTTTCTTCTGTTTGTATCTATACAAAACAATGAAGTTTTATGAACATTATTATATATTGAAATCTTAAGAGTGAAAATTGATGGCTTTAGTGCTGATTTATGTCATTTTTGACAGAAGGATAATTTTTTGTTATAGTTGATCGTGAATAGAGGATATTTATACCGATAGGTACTTCAAAGAAGATTTTTTTAAAAAATTTGTTTGAGTATTTGAAGTTTTGACTTGATGTGCTGCAGGCATGTGTTAAGAGGGTTGAAGGTGACCGAAGTGGGAGCAAACACTGCACGGGGCAGTACTTTGATTACTTGGCTTGCGTCGACAAATGTGTAAGTTCTGTGCTTTGTTGTTAGATACATGATTTAAATCTGTTTGTGGAGTGTGTGCTGATACGGAGCTTTAAAATGCAGGTTGCACCGAAGCTATTCTCAAAACTGAAGTAATTGGGATTTGGGAAGTCGCTAGCTTCTAATCTTCAACTGTTACCATTTTGAACAGCTGCTTAGTCGGTTCATATGCAACCTGCCATTCCTTTTTGTTGCAAGAATAAGGAAGATGCATGAAAACTCCTGATAAGATATATGTAAATCACGACCTGATCGTACTAGGTTTGATGATTGGGGTTTTATAAATTCAATAAGCCCTTTCATCTCTCTTTAAACTGGTCTAGATTTGATAGTGAGCCACCACTATCAATCCTTATATTTTGTCTTTTCTTAGCCATGTTCTTTTAGTGTAGACGTAACTTACACAAGGGCGTTGTCCTCCTCCATTCTTAATATGACGCTCTCTAAAACCTTAAAACATTTGGTTGTCAAAAAAGAGTCTCACGAACGTAGGACTTTTGCAGTTGAGATGGCAAATAACAAGGCACGGAGTCATTCAACACTATGACTGAGGTACACGTTTAGTTATGGATCCCATGCACATGATAGCTCAACATCGCGGTGATGTCCGATCGGAGTCCCGTGGGTATAAACTGCACACCTCTATGTAAGCATGCGAAGCAGAGGATCACAGCCCGCCTTCCCCGTCTTAAAGAAAAGTATCGTTCGCGCACTATGTTCATTCTTATTTACCAATTTGCTCTAATCCTTTCTCCAAATTTACATCTCTATCCTTGAGGTCGGACTCGGGACTTCGCGTAAAATAATCGTCCCGTCACTCTGTGCCGCTTTTAACTTTATGCCCATGTGGAGGATTTAATTCCGACACTACCCTTCTCTCACTTCTTGAAGATCTCACTCACTCGTTTGTTTTATATGCACTTCGAGTCACCAACCAATTGAAAATTTGAAATTCTAAACCCTAATAAATTAGGGTTTCATTGCTAAATAGCAAATCTAATTTCTTCTTACCAAAATAAATTGGGATTGGTGGGATTAATTTCGATATGTATGCATAGTTGAAACTAATTTTGATAGAAGTGCTTGAGCTTTGTTTATCGGGCGATTTGTTATTTCCTCTTGTTCATGGCAGATCAAGAAGAGGAGGATCTGAGAATGGCTCTGAGAATGAGTATGCAAAACTCGCCACCGGAACCCAAGAGGAGTAAGCCCAGGGACTCTGCCGGGGCGCCGGCGGGGTCGTCGTCGGAATCTAGGAGGCTACAGCGCGAACTCATGGCTGCCGCTGCCGAGAAACGGATGCTTGCTTCGACGAAAATCGCTTCTCCTTCAAAACCCGCCGATGTTTATAAAGGACCTGATAAAAGCTTGGATTGTGATAAAAAAGAGAAGGAATTGGAAGCAAAAGAGAGCAATTTGGCAGAGGAATTGTCAAGCGAGCAAGCAAATGAGCTGTTCTCGATAGTGTTCGGAAATGGGGTATCGAAGGGTATTCTTGCCCAGTGGAGCAATCAGGGCATAAGGTATTTTTAATTCGGTAAACTCGAATTCTCAGTTCTTTCCCGCGAATTGTGATTTATGATTTGGGTTGCGCTGATCAAAGTTAAAAGTGGAGTATTTGAATCTTGTACCGTTTACCGTTTGAACTTTTCTTGATTTGTGTATTTTCATGATAATTTTTCGATTAGCTTGTTGGTAGCATCCTTTTGTTCTGATAATAGGTAAATTTTATTTAAAAAGGAAATGTACTTGAAAGGATGTTCCATATGGTTGATTCAACCTGTTTGACAGTTTGAGAGGAGAATGGGGATGTTAGGGTTTTGAAAATGTTTTGGGGTTGGGTGCTGCACTTCACTCTTACTCATGTTTACTTTCAAAACTCGAGTCTTTGTGATATGGTATTGAAAGACGTCATAGATTGATTTTTGAGGATATTTTATAGTTAGTCATATGCTACAGTAATTAAACTTGTTCTTTGTCTCTAATACTCAAGAGTTACCGGTAATTGGTTGCCAAAAAGTCTTTCGGAAATTATATAAATAAATAACTCAAGACAAACTTTGAGGTTAACTAAATTCACAGTCAGGATATGGAATGAAACTGTAGGTAAACCATCTCACAAAGAATATAACTGACAACTCAAAGTTTCAGATTATCCTTTTCCTGCGGTAAATGGAACCAGGCATTTCTTCAGGCTGAAAAAGTACTTGTTTGTTCATATATTCTGACAAATGGACCCTACTAATAGAATATTATGTTTGTGTGTGCTATATCATGTCCTAAGATTCATGTCTTCGAAATCTATCATAAATTTGTAATGGGTTCCATTCTCATCCATTTACTTGAGCTATTGAACACCTTATGGTGGCAAGTCTCACATGCCTATGATGGCTAATGTATGCTAAACATTCCTATAGGTTTAGCCCTGATCCAGAAACATCTATGGGCCTAGTGCAGCATGAAGGTGGGCCCTGTGGCGTCTTAGCAGCTATTCAAGTAATCCCTTGAATTCTAAATATATAATTTTCTGATCCTTGTCAGGTGTTGCATTAAATCTTGAATATGTCTGGCATGTGACACATAATCTGTGCAGCTGTAGTGCATATACTTTAAATTGTTTGTCTGTCTCTCATATATTGCCTAATTACTTGTATCTGTGCTATATGATGGAACTAATTACTTCTTAAAGAAATTTTATTCCAGTTTTATAACCTCAAAAGAAGCCAAATATAGCTGCATGATTTTGCTAATACTGCTCATGATTTATCACAGAGGTTGGGAACTTAGATTAGTTGGACTGGAAATTGGTTTCTTTCTTTAGTAGTAACTTTTGAAAATTGATGTTTGGGATTTGTTATGTTACTGTTGTAAATGCACAATATGTCCTCTGATTTATCCTGCATTTTTTATGCTGGGTTCATAACATTATAAAGTATGAACTTATTCTTTTTGTAAATAATAACCGAAAATTGGATCAAATTAGAATGGGGATAGCAGAAATTTTAATTACTTCAGCATTTGTAGGAAGTGAAGACATGTGGCAATGATATTGTCACTCAAGGGGAATAGTGATGTTTGGATTAGGTGCAGTGAAAGCATGGCACTGGTGTAGGCAATGGACTATAGATAATCACAGTAAGAGAAGGTTCTGATTGCATAATGAGTTAAAGATTGTAGATGGTGAGGTAAAAGTCATGATCATGCATTGGAAGAAGTGCTCGAGTTTTCAAAATGTGGGATGATGTCATAAGATTGTTCCATGTGTCCGGTATGTTCGGTTCACTAATTTAAAAATATATATCCATATATATATATATAGAGAGAGAGAGAGATTGGTTTCTGTGTGGATATCAGTCTAGACCCACTAAGCAATGATCTTAATCATTCCACCATTTGGGATTAGTCATTTGCAAGCCATCAGCTCAAGGAGTATGCAATGGAATCATTAGTTAAGATTTGACACTGTAGTTGGTTATTTTGGTTTCAGTCAAATAAAGAAAAGAAAGTAAGGAGACTAGGAATTGGATTCTGCTGCATATAAATGGATTAGATTTTGTGATCAGTGAAACTTACTATTCTTCTCCTTGTCATGCAGGCATTTGTTCTCAAATACCTTCTTTTCTTTCCATATGACTCGAGTAGAGTTGAACCTAGCATGGTACAAAGTTCAGGTGCTGGGAGACTATCTAAAGGGCAATGTGTTGCACCACATGATTTTATTTCTCTTACTGAAGATGAAAAAACTAGGTAATTTCTTTGAATCAAGGAAGTAATAGCTCACTGTTGAGAGGCCTTAGAAATTTTAGAGAGATTCAGCACAGTTTTCCAATTACATGTTGTAGTCATTAATTGATGATATTTGATAATTTCAGAGCCCTGGTCAGAAGTATGGGTGAGATATTGTTTATGTGTGGAAGTAAGAAAAGGGCTGTCATTGCCTTTCTGAACGTTAATGGCAAAGATGCTGGGACTCTTGTCAGGGATGAGGTAAATTGGTCTTACAGTGGTAGTTGCCAAATATTCTGTTAACAAATTTGTGAAATTGGAGTTCTTTTGCTTTTGCTATAATAGTAATCACAAACTTTCTTTCTTTAACTGCTTATAATTTTGTAGAAAATTGCAAAAACACTTGAGGACCTTTCATTTGAATCAGCCTCTGATTTGCGGAAGGTTCTAAGGATTGAGAGATTTGCATCTCAAACAAGAACGTTGATGAGGCTTGAAGAAATGATTCCTGTTTTCCAGTCACGCATGGGCGCATTGCTATTCCTTATCTCTGCATTATTATCTCGAGGATTGGTATGCTTTAGTGCAATTCCTTATCTCTGTATTATTATCTTGAGGATTGGTATGCTTTAGTTGGTGGATATATGTTTACCGTTTACGGTTTACCTTATATAAATGAGTTTAGAATGTGATCAAATCATGAGCACTTAAGGCCTGAGATGAGAATATTGCAAGAGAATTAACTGAACATGGCTACGAATGATAATTTTGCAGCCATAACCATAACCTAATATAAGCATAATGGTTTGATGTTCAATTATGAACATCAAGTACAGCATGACATTTGATTCTTCATTTCTGAGTTGTTTCTCTACTTATAAATTCTTATTGTAGAATGGCCTCTAATGATGCTTTATCTTCAAATGGCCTACTTTACTAGAAAGTTACTAAAAAGAATCTGAACGAGAGGTAGCTAGTGGGTTTTGTGTTGCCAACATTACTTACCTAAAAAAAACTATTGTATAGTACTTATTGTAATACCAATCTGGGTGAGAGATACATATCAACGACAACATTGATGTTTAGATGCAAGATTAGAAAACTCCATTGAGAAGCATATCTTTATACTTGTAAATGGTGATAGCTTTGACTTTTCTTTCCCATCTGTGATGCCTGAACTTTAAATCTTCCAAGTTCATCATTACATTCACCAGATTTTGATGGTAGGCTAAGAGTAAAATGGTTTTGTTTGTGAATGGTGTTGATATGATTTTCTTATTGACCATTCTTTCCATTCAAGGTGGAAAGCCTTTTGATTGTTATTTTTCCTGACAACGTTCTCGAGATGAGAGAGTAAATAATCACAAAACTGTTAAAATCATGCTCTTGGCCCACTTCATTTTCTTGTGTGTGATATTCATGCTTCCATCCAATTATGGACCTTTTTCAGGACTCTGTCCAATCTGATAGGGATGATCCCAGCCTTCCTCTTGTCACAGCGCCTTTTGGACATGCCTCTCAGGTATGCATTTACCTGTTAGTGAAGCATAAGATTTTTATTCTCCTTGTTCCTCCACTATGCTGCTCAATTTTTACTTTTCTTTTCTTTTTTTTTTCTTTTTGGTTTCTGTTATTCTGGATGCACCTAAAATCATTGACTTTTCTGAGAATGCACTATCTTTTGAATTATTAAAACAGGAAATTGTGAATCTTCTACTCTGTGGGCAAGCTGTTCCAAATGTGTTTGATGGTAGGATGGATTTAGGTGGTGGGCTGTTTTTGAAAGGCGTGTCTACCACTGTAGAAGTTGGATTTTTGACTCTGTTGGAATCACTCAATTTCTGCAAAGTTGGCCAATACTTGAAATGTCCTAGATGGCCAATATGGGTTGTTGGGAGTGAGTCCCATTATACAGTTCTGTTTGCTCTTGATACTGCTGTTCAAGATGAGAATGAACTAGAAGCAAGGGAGTCGCAGATTCGAAGAGCTTTTGACAAACAAGATCAGAGTGGCGGCGGCGGTTTTATTAGTGTGGAAGGCTTCCATCAAGTCCTTAGGGAAATGAATATCAAGGTTCCACCCGAGAAACTTGATCACCTTTGCAGCACAGGGTTTATCGTGTGGAGTGAGTTTTGGCAGGTTATTTTAGATTTGGAAAAGAGTTTGGGAGGCCTTAAGGATTCAAGTGGATTGATGGGCAAGAAGCTGTTTGATCTTTACCATTTTAATGGGATTGCAAAATCTGATTTAAATGGTAGCCACACAAGCTCTGTGGGTGAGACACCAGTGCAGAGACCCAGGCTCACAAAAATGAGGGTTTCAGTACCGCCAAGGTGGACTCCAGAGGAATTCATGGCAGATGTGGTAGTGTCCTCTGGTTCTGGTGGGAATGAATCAAGTGAGAGAGGCACTGAAGTTACAAAACCCGAACCTCCACAACATGCCCCGTTGGTGGACTGCATAAGAACCCGCTGGTCCCGTGCTGTTTGCAATTGGGTGGGGGACCCTCCTAGTATAGTCTGAGTGCTTGTTCAGTAATCAACTAGACTGGTTTGCTGATGTTGCTAGAATCGCCAAGAACATGAGTCGAAAAGGAAATCTAAGAATGAGGGGGCAAAAGTGCCCTTGTATCGAGGTGCTCGTCAAGTAACTTTGTTGATCTGTCAAGGCTCAAGTTACGAGCTACACCAGTTATGTTGTGTATTGTTGTGGTCTCTTCAACGTTCTCTTTGGTTTTGAGATGTCTTAGTACTGACGAGAAAGAAGAGTGGAATATTTCTTCCTATCGAATGTGTAAAATTCATTCATCTCATCGTGGTGGTGATCGGGAAAGTTCTTGTGGGGGAGTGCTAATAAGTGACCTTTCTTAGTTCTAGCCTTCAGATGTACTATGCTGTAATGATGAATATTTTTAAAACAATGCAAATTTAGAAAGCCAAAATGTTTTCTCACTGGATTATTATACTTAGGATTGAAATACACATAGATCTTGGTAGTTTCGGTAAGATTTTGGATGTAACAAGTTTTTTAGAATTTTGTGGCACACTTGTTTGGAATTATTATTATACGGTGTATGTGTAAACACAATAGTGAGAGAGATAGCAATAAACAATGAGATTTTAGGAGGCAGAGTAGGGAAATCCTAATACCGAGGGGAACAGAACCAAGAAAAGACAGGGCAAGCCGAGGAACAGAACTACCCTGTTCTTTGTTCGATTTGTTTTTTGTCCTGCTTATTAAGTATATAATGCCAAGACGACGAATGGGATGAACGATTAAGAAATTCTTCCCATTCATCCATTATATTATCGGCCTCTATTTTTTTGCAACTGTATTCTTTCGTATGCCTGTTACGCTTGTGACTCATTCGTGTCCATCCTATTCGACTATCTCATCAACGACATCTATTTTTTCGCAGTTGTATTCTTCCGCATCCTGTCCTGTCACTTAAATGGTCACAGCCGTGACTCGTACGGCCACATTTTAAAGATGGTTTCTCTTCCTTCATATATGCTCACGGCAGCGATATATATATATATATATATATATATATATATGTTATAAAAGATAGAAATAATATGGTGTACCACTAATTGTAGATGCACCATTTTATAGTTAGTGTATATATGGACTGATTTGGTTTTATCTAACACAAGAATAAAGTAGGTAGTTATTGGTTAGACTTTACCTAACACAAGAATGAGGTAGATGATTATTGGTTAGGTTTTACCTAACACAAGGATGAGGTAGATGGTTATTGGTTAGGTTTTACCTAACACAATAACATATATGGAGTAGGTGGTCACATGTGTATTAGGTGGTTAAAATGTACTATAAATAGAAGGGTTAACTTGACGTAAGATATACCATTTTTTCATAAGAAGAATTCTCCTCTCCCAAATATTCTTACATTTTAATTTCGGTTTTATAACACGTTATCAGCACGAAGCTCTCATTTCTAAAATTCGGCTTATCAATATCAAGCAATCGTAAGGTTCTTCCGTCTACCTACATCGTACAAACGTTCTTCGGTTTACGTACATCAAACAAACGTAAGTTCTTCCGTTTATTTATCCTAGTTACGATGTTGTTAAAATAAAGTTCTTCTTTTTATCAACATTAATTCTACTTATGATATGATTAAAACAAATTATAGGCGACTCATTTTTTTACCTTCTTTAAATAATGAAAATTATTACCACCTCTAAATCGTAATTTATTGTATAATATACATTATCGATGTTTAAAAATAATAATAAAAATGTATAATGCTATATATATAACGGTATATATATATATATATATATATATATATATATATATATATATATATATATATATAACGGTAAATTTATAATGTTTAGGTAACAGTAAAAAAATTCTATAAATAGATACCGCTCCTTCATAATTTACTTCATCCTATCTCTTACCTCAAATTTCTTACAAATTTTTTTTCAAATGTTGTCTGCTATTTCATTTTTTGTATAATTATAATCATTATATATCTTTGTTTCATTCTTAGTGTAGAGCTAGATAATTGGTTCGCATATATTTTCTCTCGAGAATACCATGTATTATGATCCTATGTTGCTTCTTAACATAGCATTTGAGCAGGCATGTAATTTTATTTAATGTAATATCGATTTGAATAACTCATCTTAATTATTTCTCTCATTGTATAATAGTTGCCAACATGTCCAATCTTGCCAAAATTGAGTTCGTTGCTCTTGATGTTGCGGCAATAATTATATGCCGTGGATGATTGATGTCGAAATGTATCTTGAATCAATGGATCTTTTAGATACTATTAAAGAAAATAATACAACATCAAAACAAGATAAAGCCAAAGCGATGATCTTCATTCGTCGTCATCTTGATAAGGGATTAAAAATAGAATACCTCACAATTAAAGATCCAAGTCATTTGTGGAAAACTTTACAAGAAAGATATGACCATCAAAAGGAAGTTTTACTTCCGGCTTCTCGTGATGAATGGAGCGCTTTATGCTTCCAAGATTTTAATAAGGTCAATGAGTATAACTCAGCTATGTTTAGAATTGTCTTACAACTACAGTTTTGTGGGCAAACAATCACTGAGGAAGATATGTTAGAAAAAACATACTCTACCTTCCACGTAGCAAATGTAACATTGCAACAACAATATCGAGTGCGTGGATTTAAAAAATACTCTGACCTGATTTCATGCCTCCTTGTAGCCGAGAAGAATAATGAACTTTTGATGAAAAATCATCAATCCCGCCCTACTGGCACGGCAACATTTTCAGAAGCAAATATTACAATTCGAAATGAAAGAAAAAATCATCATGGGCCTAGTCGTAGTCGCGGTCGTGGCCGTGGTCGTGGCCATGGTCGTAACTACATTCGTGGCCGTGGTCGTGGACGTGGCCGAGGAAGTTATCCAGATAACTCTCTTCAAAGAAATACGAGCCACCACAATAACAAGCATCATATTAATGATGTTCATGGAAGTTCTTATAGGATTTCAGGAGATTCTTGCCTTAGATGTGGTACAAAAGGACATTGGGCAAAGTTTGTCGAGCTCCTGAACATCTATGTCAGTTATACAAAGCATCCTTAAAAGGGAAAGAAAAGGAAGTGAATTTTACTGAACAACACCCTTTAGGTGATTTAACTGACTTTGGTACATTTGATTTTGATTTCATTGAGAATCATAATCCTTCAGATGACTCTACATATCTGAATGCTTCGGATTTTACTGATGATTTTGTGGATCAGGGCATTGTTGGTGGCAGTAGCAATGGAAATTAAAATAACGTACTTATGTTTGTTTTAAGTATTATTATGCTTATTATGTCACTCAGTTTCAATTGCTTGTTATATTCTTGGTTTCAATTATGTATTGTTTTTAAGTTAACATAACATCTTTTTCTCTTTATTCTTGCGCAATTTTCTCATTAGATTATTTATTTTTATGCGAAGTTTTGATATGGATCGTTCTGTAAGAGGAGCGGAAAATAATGATAATTTATGCATACCAGATAGTGGCACAACGCACACTATCCTGAAAGATAAGAGGTTCTTTTCAGAATTAAAACCAACAAAAACAATTGTGAACACAATATCAGGTCCTACAGACTTGATTGAAGGAATTGGCAAGACAAATTTCACATTACCAAATGGCACAAAGTTCACAATACATGATGCCTTATTTGCGCCAAAATCTAAAAGAAATTTGTTGAATTTTAATGATATATATTCTCATCAATATGATACTCAGTCTGCAACTGAGGGAAATATGAAATATATGTATCTTATAACCTGTAAATCAGGAAAGATAAACATATTGGAAAAACTACCAATGCTCCCTACTGGATTGCATTATACATATATAAATGTGATGGAATCTAATATGGTAGTGAAAACAAAACACATTGATCCTTCAATGATATCTATTTGGCATGATCGTCTGGGTCATCAAGGATCAACAATGATGCGAAAAATAATTGAGAATACACATGGACATCCATTGAGTAATAAAATGATTACTCAAATAAATAAGAGTCCATGTACATCTTGTTCTCTTGGAAAACTGATCATAAGGCCATCATCAGCTGAAATAAAATTGGAATCACCTGCTTTTCTTGAACGTATTCAAGGTGATATATGTGGACCAATTCATCCACCATGTGGACCATTTCGATATTTTATGGTATTGATAGATGCCTCCAGCAGATGGTCTCACGTTTGTCTACTATCAACTCGTAATATGGCATTTTCAAGATTTCTTGCACAAATTATTAAATTACGAGCACAATTTCGACTATACAATAAAGAAAGTCGACTCGATAATCTTGGTGAATTCACATCCCAAACTTTCAATGACTATTGTATGTCAATGGGATTATGGTCGAGCATCCTGTTGCTCATGTGCATATTCAAAATGGTTTAGCTGAATCTTTAATTAAACGCCTTGACTTATTGCTAGCCATTGATGATGAGAACAAAACTTCCAATTTCCGTATGGGTTCATGCAATTTTACATCTTTGAGGCATTAATTCGCATCCGACCAAGTGCATATCATACATACTCCCCACTACAACTTGCATTTAGTCAAGAGCCAAATATCTCCCATTTGAGAATTTTGGTTGTGCGGTATATATGTGCTATTGCACCACCACAACGTAGTAAAATGGGACCTCAAAGAAGATTGAGGATATATATCGACTATGAAAGTAAATCTATTATTAGATATCTTGAACCTCAAACGGGTGATATGTTTACAAGACGTTTCTTGATTGTCATTTGATGAAAATACTTTCCGACATTAGGGAGATAATAAGCAGTTGATGAAAGAAATTACATGGTGTGAACCATCATTATTGTATCTTGATCAACGCACAAAACAATGCGAAACAGAAGTGCAAAGAATTGTGCATTTGCAAAGAATTGCAAATCAATTACGAGATGCTTTCACAGATACAAAAGAGTGACTAAATCATTTATACCGGTTGTAAATGCTCCCGCCGATTGAAATCTCAAAAGGACAATCTGAGAACATAGTCACTCATGAATCTACGACACGCATGAAGCGTGGTAGACCAATCGGTTCCAAAGATAAAAATCCTCGAAAAAGAAAAGGAGGAAATTTGATTAATGACCCCAAGATAGATAAAAGTGTTTCTCTAGAAACACAAGATGAGGATAGTGTCCCAGAAGAGACACAAACTGACATTAATCAAGAAATCGCAATTAATTATATTCACACAAAAGAATTATGGAACCGGAATGATATGAAAGAGATGAAGTAAATCACACGTTAATATATTAAGTAATAATATGACCAAGATACACAAGAAGGGGGGGTTGAATTGTGATAAACTTTTCTTTAATCCCTTCAATAACAATTGCTTGTTCCTTGGAAAACTTATCTTAAATCAATTCTTAACTAGTTTGAAAAACTTTGTTAATAATGAAAACTACGATTTAAAACGGTAAGAGTTAGAGAGAAACACGACAATTTTATCTGGTTCACCCCAAACCGTGGGCTACGTCCGATCCTCGGATATTCTTACGAGATTTTCACTATCTCAAACCGATTACAAGTATTCTTTAGATGAGCCTCTTGTGTCTCTTAATGAGAAGTATTCTTTTACTCTTAGCCTCTTCAGTTATCTGTAGCACTTTTCAAAATGAAAAGCGATAAAGAGCTTTTACAAAAGAGTTGCTCTTCACAATATACACTCGAAAATAGTTCGCAATTTTCTCTCGAGATGAGCAGATATTGAATACAGAGTTTCATTCACTTTTTCCAAAGTTGTTTTTCTTCATTCTCGACTCTTATTTATAATTGGAACTTCAACTGTTTCTTGACTATCTCGCTTCTTGAATCTTTAAAAAGCGGTTATTGGTTTAGCTCATGAACCGTCTTAAGCGATGTTTCTTTCTTCCGTCTTATTTTCGCATCGTCGCTTTTGTCTTCGTAAAGCTTAAATCGCTTTTGTATCGTCTGCTTTTGTCTTCGTAAAGCTTCAAATCGCTTTTGTATCGTCCGCTTTTGTCTTCGTAAAGCTTTAAATCGCTTTTTGTATCGTTTGTTTTTGTCTTCGTAAAGCTTAAATCACTTTTGTATCGCCTTTTGTCTTCGTAAAGCTTAAATCGCTTTTGTATCGCTCATTTTTGTCTTCGTAAAGCTTAATCGCTTTTTATATCGTCGCTTTTGTCTTCGTAAAGCTTAAAATGCCTTTTATATCGTCGCTTTTGTCTTCGTAAAGCTTAGTCGCTTTTGTATCGTCCTTTTTGTCTTCGTAAAGCTTAGTCGCTTTTGTCTTATTAAAGCTTAGTCATTTTCTTTCGTCTGTTTTTCTTCCGTCTGCTTTTCTTCCGTCTGCTTTTTGTCTTCGTAAAGCTTCCGGTCTGCTTTTCTTCCGTCTATTTCTCTTTGTTTATTATCAAAATTATTTAATCGTGAAGTCGGTTTGACTTAACATTCTCCCCTTTTGATAATAACAAATACTTGTGAAATATGAAAAGTATCATATACTTGTGAATTATCTGAAGTATTGAGAAAAATTATCTTCATCCTTCCATTGATTTCTTCCTTTTCCCTTCTCTCTTCCTTCTCCCTTCTCCCCCTATTTGTTATTGATCAAAAAATTATTTTCCAATCTGCTTCACCAACTTTTTCAGCATCTTCTTAATCTTCTTCATATCTTTATCAAGCTTCTGAACATGCTTCTTTAGAGTTGATGATTCATCTGCGATCGAGTCTTGTCTTAACAACTTGCTTTTCAGCGATAGCCCTTTGTTGTTGTATAAGCTTCCTTGTTAAAGACATTTGGTTCAATGATTTGCGAAGAGGAGGAGGAACAAATCTGACTTGTTCATTGATATCAAGATCATAGGAATCTCTTATTCGTTGAAAAGTGCGTCCAAACCATGGCATAGCTTCGTAATTGAAGTGATCTCCCAGAGATCGATTTAGCAGAATATTACGTATTATAGTAAAACAACATTCGAGTTGCCAATCGAATGAACAATCTTGACCCATTCGATATTGCCTCCTGTGGATCATCTGCTGTTGCCTTAGTTAGACTTGGTCCGGATCTTGATACACGCAGATGGACTTACCACTCCTTTTCTCCTTACATCTTTGCATCAATCAATTTTACTACCTCTGCAATCGATCGGCAGACATGTCATCCAATCTTGGCTCAGTTGAACTTTCGACTTTAGCTTCTCATAATTGAGTTCAACAAAATTTGGTGGTTGAAGATCGGTACCACCTTGATTATTATCTTGCTCGATTATAGGATAAGAAGTGATACGCTCTCAAATGGCTCTGGTGGATATGGTTCTCCCAACTCTCTTGATTGATCATAGAAATTTTTGTAACCCTATCCAGCGGATGTAAAATGCCATTATCATATTCAACTGATTTGAAGAAGGCTTTCACATATCTCTTTGGTTTGTCTCGGATGATGACAGACTTGGTCTTCTTCTCCTCTATTACAACCAATCTGTGTTCCCAACTTTCTCTTTGAAAAGTTAAATACTTGGATGGAACATTAGTCATCACACTTCTGACTTTTGAAGTAGCCTACATCCCCAAAACATGTGTAGCAACTTGTTTATGGACAAGTGTGGACTGAAAAGTAGTAGGAACTATTTCTTCAAAATTGGATTATTAAGAATTTTGTGAGAATCCTTAATATTACCTTAACGGCTTCCACAATCGCTTCAAGATGGCGGCTTCCATATTAACTTCAATGAGATCAACAAGACTAACAAACACATGCAGCAGATTGTTTAGAAATGTCAACAACAGTTTCTTCTAGCCTTGTCTTCTTAGCCTTTGCCTCTGTTGTTGGATTTTCTTCTTTTCTTGCACTCATTTTCTTTAACCTTGGTGACCTCTTGGATTGAACTTTCTTCTTCTCAGGTTCTTCTACTTTCCTTTTTCCTTCATTTCCTTGAGATTGAGTTTCTGAAACTTTCTCAAGGATTGATGACAGTGATTTTGTAGCTTTTGATCTCTGTCGTTCATAATGCTTTGGTTCGCTTGAATCTCTGGAAGGACTGGCTTTCTTCTGTCGCACAGTTTCCTTTGTGGGTGACGTTCTTGCTTGCTTATGAATGTCACTCACCAAAGGTTCCCCTTTCCGCTTTAAGTCACCTGATTCAAAAAATCGAGCAGATCTTGACTTGACTCTGAGTGTGATCTTCTCTCCTTCATAGAGGATTTCTTCGGTTTAGGCTCCCCCTCAGTTGTTGCTTTCCTTGATTCTTCTGCTCCTTGTTTATCTGAAAATCTCAGACCCATTTTGGCAATCGATGTTGAATCTATATAACTTCTTACAGATACCTTACATCGACTCCCAACTCAATCGATTCGATTCTTTAAACATCCTTGTCAACAACATCCCATATGGGAGAGTGTTTGTATCCTTTATTGATTTAACCATATATTGATAAGTCAAAATGGTAAATTTATTGGTTGGTGATTCGGAGATGAAGGATACATTGTTCATCAAAGTAGTGACTTGATGTCTTGAACCTATCCTAGGTAACACAGTCACACAAAGCAAAGAAACAAGACCCTTGCCTTTGGTACAAGCCAAGAGGCTCTTCTTTCGATTGGGTTGTTCGACCATAAAGTTGACGAGTAACTTCATCTTCGTTCAACTTGACTTAGTCATCCATTTCACCATGTTAGTAGGTTGAACTCCACTACTCGGACATTCGGTGACTCTTTCCAGTAACTCCTTGGTTACTATAACAGGGAGTGTTTCTACATACGATACGATAGTATTGTCCACACTTTTAGTATGTTTCGAACTCATAAACTTCATTGAGATAAACTTGCTCTCGTATTTGAAAGAAGTTTCTCCATCCCGCCGCTTATTATCTCGGCTCTATATCCATTTGTTCCTTCTTAGATCTTCAAAGTTTACCAATCTTCCCGGTTTGCTCTCGCTCAACTCGCAAAATGGGCTTGACATTCATCTTGTTGATTACGGTGAATAGGAACTCGCTTGAAGAATTTTCAGAGAGATTTGGAGAACTAGCAATTTCGAATTTGTTAGAGATCCCAAACGTCGGTTTAGGGATTTTATAGCAAATTCTAGAACGATTGTACTTCTCGATGATCGTGACCTTTTTCCTCTAAAATTTTCTTTGTGAAAGAAGTTTTAAGTCCGAAACCGTCAACGCCGTTTAACTCCACCGTTTCATTGTCTTTCTTTTGAAAATCGGATGATCAATCATTAACTCTGCCGTCTTTACGTCTTTGTCTTTAAAAATCGGATGAATGATCCGTTAACTCCTCCGTCTATCCGCTTCTTCTTTGCGAAAAACCGGATGATTGGTCCGTTAACTCCTCCGTCTATCTGTTTCTTCTTTGCGAAAAACCGGATGATTGGTGCATTAACTCCTCCGTCTATCTCGCTTCTTCTTTGCGAAAAACCGGATGATTGGTCCGTTAACTCCTCCGCTCTATCTGTTTCTTCTTTGCGAAAAACCGGATGATTGATCCGTTAACATCACCATATTGAGGTTGCGTCGATTTCTTTAAAGCGATCTTCACTTAGTGGTTTTGTGAAGATATCGCTTGCTGAAATTTCGTTTCCACGAATTGTAGGTCGACAACTTTCTTACGAGCGTAATCTCTCAAGAAATGATGTCTAACTTCAATGTGCTTCACCTTGAATGTTGAATTGGATTCTTTGACAAGTCGATGGTATTTGGTATTGTCGCGATATATTGGAATATCTTCCTCTTGTATTGAGTAGTCCTCCAATTGATACTTGATCCACGATAATTGTGAACAACAACTTCGGCGGACATATATTGATTCTGCGGTTGATAATGCAATCGAGCTTTGTCTCTTGCTTGACCATGACACTGTGTTTGGTCCAAGGTAGTGACAACCACCACTGTGCTCTTCCTTTCAATCCTATCACCGGCATAGTCCGCATCGCAATATCCATTCAACTGAAATCTTTACCTTTCTCATACATTAAGCAAAGATCGGTAGTACTGCGAGATATCTCAAAATTCGTTTCTGACTATGTAATGAGATTCTCTAGGATCGGACTGAAACCTTGCACACAAGCATACTGCTGAATAGAATGTCGAGTCTACTTGCTGTAAGATAAAGCAAATAACCAATCATCCTCTAAATAGGGTTTGATCCACCTTCTTACCACTTTCGTCTTTCGACAACAAGTTTGAAGGATGCATCGGTGTAGACATACTTTTAACCTTTGCGCATATCAAATTTAGACAACAATTCTTTGACATATTTTTGTTGATGGATAAAAATCTTATCCTTAGTTTGCTTTACTTGCAATCCAAGAAAGAATTTTAACTCACCCATCATGCTCATCTCAAATTCATTTTTCATCATATTTTCAAAGCTTATGCATAACTTTTTTGAGGTGGCACCAAAAATAATATCATCAACATAGATTTGCACAATAATAAAATCATTATACAAGTTTTTCCTAAAAAGAGTTTTGTCAACTTTACCTCTAGAAAATCCATTTTCAATAAGAAATGAGCTCAGACGATCATACCATGCTCTAGGAGCCTGTTTCAGTCCATATAAGGCTTTATGAAGTCTGTAGACATGATCTGGATACTTTATATCCTCAAATCCAGGAGGTTGCTTGACATAGACTTCTTCATCTATAAAGCCATTCAGAAATGCACTTTTTACATCCATCTGAAAAAGCTTTATGTCATGGCAAACAGCATATGCAAGCAGTATCCTTATTGCTTCAAGTCTTGCTACTGGAGCATATGTCTCATTATAGTCTATTCCTTCCTGCTGATTATAGCCTTGTGCTACTAATCTTGCCTTATTCGACTTACTTTTCTGATTCGTCTAGCTTATTCTTGAATATCCATCTAGTACCAATAATGGATTTCTTTTCGGGTTTAGGAACTAAGGACGGACTTTATTCCTCTTGAATTGATTCAACTCCTCTTGCATAGCTAATATCCATGCTTCATCTTTTAGAGCTTCATCAATCTTTTTAGGTTCTACTTCAGATATAAATGCCACGTTGGCTTCTCTTCTGAACTTGGACCTTGTTCTTACACCTTTTGAGGTTTCTCCGATAATTGACTCTTTAGGATGAGAGCTTTTGTATCTCCAATCTTTCTTTAACTCAAAATTTTTAGAGATATCATCTTTTCATCATGAAGTGTTCTCGATGAAGATACTTCCTTACACTGCGTCAAGGGCACAGAATGTGACATCATCTTGATTCCTCTTCCTTATTGGGTTGAGAGCTATCATCGAACTTAACGTGAATAGTTTCTTCAACGATCTTTGAGGTGAGGTTGAAGACTCTAAATGCCTTTGAAGTGAGAGAATAGCCTAGAAAAATTCCTGAAAGTGTCTTCGCATCAAATTTGTCCGAGCTTCCTTTGTGTTGAGAAAAGTGCACTTGCGGCCAAAAGGATGGAAATAAGAAATGTTTGGTCTCCTTCCATTCCACAACTCATAGGAGTTTTCTTGACATTGGTCGCAAAGAAGACTCTATACGAATGTAGCATCTTTGTATTGATGACTACACCTGAAGTATTTAGGAAGATTCATCTCGCATGACATTGTTCTTGCCATCTCTTGAATTGTCCTATTCTTCCTCTCAACAACTCCATTCTGTTTGTGGAGTCCTTAGGCGAAGAAGTTATGAAAATTCCTTTTCTTCGCGAATACTCTGAACTTCTCATTTTCAAATTCTCCTCCATGATCATTCCTTATGCTTGCTATAGACATTCCTCTTTCATTTTGTAATCTCATGGAAAGGTTTCTAAAACACTTGAAAGACTCATCTTTATGTGATAGAAAAGTATCCAACAAAACCTTGTAAAATCATTAACAATCACAAGTCCATACTTCTTTCCACCAAGACTTATTGTTCTTGTTGGACCAAATAAGTCCATATGTAACAACTTCAGTGGTCAGAAGAAGTTATGAAATGTTTTGAAGAAAAGAGGTTTTAACTTGTTTCCCTTTTCGACAACTTTCACAAAAGAAATCTTTGTCAAAAGCAATTTGTGGCAAACCTTTTACCAAATCATGTTTCAAAAGTTTTGAAATATGTTTAAAGCTGACATGACCTAGTTTTTATGCGGATCGGTCTTTCATCTTGATAGATAAAAACATGAAATATTTTGAGACCGAAAAACGTCTAAATCAATTTTATAAAGATTGTTTCGTCTTTTGGTGAAAGAAGATGGAACCATCTTTGTTTCGACTTCACAAAATTTTTGATTAAAAGAAACTTCAAAACCGTAATCACATAATTGACTAATACTTATCAAGTTATGTTTTAAACCATCAACTAGTAGACGTTATTAATGCATGCATGAGAATTCTTACCAATCTTACCAAACCCGATTATCTTTCCTTGTTGGTTGTCTCCAAAAGTTCTTGATCCTCCTTTCTTGATCTTTGAAGATCTAGGAACATAGACTTGTTTCCGTCATGTGACGCGAGCATCCTTGTCCATATACCAATGGTGCTTTCTGGTTCTTCCAACGAAGGATTTCGTGGGAGATATTATTTTATTTTTAGGTACCCAGTTCTCTTGGGTCCTTTAGGGTTAATCTGATGTAATGAATGATAATGATGTGTAGAATGATAATGTTGATGACCTTTCGAAAATCGATTGATATCTTTTCTTATTTTTTGAGCAAGCGATTTTACTACGTAATCTTTGTCAGCTTATTTTTAGTAAACCCTAATCCGGTTTTATCCTCGGATGTACGTATTCTCCTATCATTTTATTCATCTTTTTGTACTATCGTAAATTTAGCTAGATCAATTGAGAGATTATTAATTCTCGATTTCAATTGATTAATCTCTTGAATCTATCTACAACTTTGTTGTTATTCAATTCCTCGACTTGCTTTCTCAAACTTATATTCTCACTCTATCTCATGAGTATGTTTGAGGTTTTCTACATATTTCTTCTTCAACGACTTGTCTTTGTTTGAATAGCATGAGAATCCTCTAACAATTACGAATATGCATCTTGTATATCATTATAGTGGAAGTTACCTCCTCATCACTTTCTTCTTGACTACGGACATATGTTAGCATGTTTCGACGCTTGTGAACTTGTATCGATTACGATGAATCCAGATCTTCCCACATTGCCATCATGCTTTTCTTGTTATCTCTACTCCTTCTGGGTTGTCTTTTCAACATTGGACACTCGGACTTCTTTTTCCACATTTGCCGCTGTTCCTTCTAAATGTTGAATTTCCTTTAGACTTCTTTTTCCACATTCTTCTTATCTTTCTTGAAATGAAAGATAGCTCATCGTCTTCATCACTTGATTCAGATTCTGACTTGCTGGAATCATCATCCTTTGCTTCTTCGATCTTTAACGCCTTTGATGTATTCCTTTTTGTTTTCTTCTTCTGGATTTTGTGATTCTTTTGACTTGCTTTGGCTATGGACTTCTCCTTTTGGGCTTATCTTCGCATCAAGCTCTACTTCGTGTATCTTCAACGATCCAAGCAATTCATCAAGCTTGACGCTTAGGTCTTTGGCTTCTTGTCAAGCTAGATTACTTTGGGTCTCCATCTTTTGGCGAGACTCCTCAAAATCTTTCGAACATGGTCTTGGTATGTTATGCGTTCTTCAAGAGCTTTTAGCCCATTAACAATTGTTTGGAATCTTCCAAACATTTGATCAATGGTCTCTTCTTCTTTCATCTTGAATAACTCGTCTTGATGCACCAAAATACTTATCTTGGACTCCTTCACTTGATTTGTTCCTTCATGTGCAATTGATAATGTATCCCACATTTCTTTGGCGATCGCATCCATGCACTTTGTCATACTCGCTTCTTTCGATGCACAACTCAAGAAAAATTTCGCTTTGGAGTTTAGTTGAAATCTTGCTTTACGCTCATTGTCCATCTTTCTCGTGGATTTGGATTTTATCATCATCTTGGTGTGTAAGGTCTATTCTCGATGATGTCCCAAAGGTCAATGTGAGTAGACTCGATAAACAATCTCATCCGATCCTTCCAATAATGGTAGTCTTCACCATTGAATCTTTGGAGGTCCGGTGGTGAGGCTCCTTACGCAATATCGTGTGTGATTCCACCATTTTCTTTAGTTCACACTTTATTAGAGTGATTCTTGAACACCTCGCTCGATACCAATTGAAGTAAATCACACGTTAATATATTGAGTAATAATATGACCAAGATACAAGAAGGGGGTTGAATTGTGATAAACTTTTCTTTAATCCCTTGATAACAATTGCTTGTTCTTTGAAAACTTATCTTAAATCAATTCTTAACTAGTTTGAAAAACTTTGTTAATAATGAAAACTACGATTTAAGAACGGTAAGAGTTAGAGAGAAAAACACGGCAATTTTATCACGGTTCACTCAAACCTTGGCTACGCCGATCCTCGGATATTCTTACGAGATTTTCACTATCTCCAAACCGATTACAAGTATTCTTTAGGTGAGCCTCTTGGATCTCTTAACGACAAGTATTCTTTTACTCTTAGCCTCTTGAGCTATCTGTAGCACTTTTCAAAATGAAAAAGCGATAAAGAGCTTTTACAAAGAGTTGCTCTTCACTGATATACACTCGAAAATAGTTCGCAATTTTCTCTCGGATGAGCGGATATTGAATACAGAGTTTCATTCACTTTTCCAAAGTTGTTTCTTCTTCATTCTCGACTCTTATTTATAGTTGAACTTCAATTGCTTCTTGACTATCGCTTCTTGAATCTTTAAAAAGCGGTTATTCGGTTTAGCTCAGAACTAGTCTTAAAGCGATGTTTCTTTCTTCCGTCTTATTTTCGCATCGTCGCTTTTTGTCTTCGTAAAGCTTAAAATGCCTTTTTGTATCGTCGCTTTTGTTTTCGTAAAGCTTCCGCTCGCTTTTGTATCGTCCTTTTGTCTTCGTAAAGCTTCCGCCCGCTTTTGTATCGTCTCATTTTTGTCTTCGTAAAGCTTAAATGCGCTTTTGTATCGTTTGCTTTTGTCTTCGTAAAGCTTAAATCGCTTTTGTATCGCCCTTTTTGTCTTCGTAAAGCTTAGTACATTTTTGTATCGCCTTTTTGTCTTCGTAAAGCTTAAATCCTTTTGTATCGTCCTTTTGTCTTCGTAAAGCTTAAATGCCTTTTGTATCGTCTGCTTTTTGTCTTCGTAAAGCTTCCGTCTGCTTTTTGTCTTCGTAAAGCTTCCGTCTGTTTTTCTTTCGTCTGTTTTTCTTCCGTCTGCTTTTCTTCCGTCTGCTTTTCTTCCGTCTATTTCTCTTTGTTTATTATCAAAATTATTTAATACGTGAAGTCTGGTTTGACTTAACAAGAGATTGATGAAATATTTTCTTATGCTATAGCATGTGATATCCTCAATGAAAATGAAGATCCCAAACCAAGATCTATCGTTGAATGTCAAAATAGACATGATTGGGTTCAATGGAAAGATGCTATTGAAGCTGAATTAAATTCTCTTAACAAGCGTAATATGTTTGGACCTATTGTCCTTACACCCCAAAGTGTAAAGCCCGAGGTTACAAATGAGTTTTTGATCAGCGAAATGAGAAAAATGAGATTGTGAGATCAAAGCTCAATTGTTGCCTGAGGTTTTTCAAAGACCCGAATTGACTATGAACAAACATACTCTCTGTTATGGATACAATTACGTTTAGATATTTAATCGACTTACGGTTTTCAGAAGCTGAAAATCGTTTATGGATGTTATTACGACTTACATGCGGATCACTTGATAGTGATATTTACATGAAAATTCTGAAGGATTCAAAATGCCTCTGACATTAAAATCACAACCAAAGGAAATGTATTCAATCAAATTGCAAAGATCCTTATATGGACTAAAGCAATCGGACACATGTGGTACAATCGTCTAGCGAGTATCTATTAAAGAAAGGATATGTAAATAGTCCTATTTGCCCTTGCGTTTTATAAAGAAAACAACATCCGGATATGTGATTATCATTTGTCTATGTTGACGATTTGAATATCATTGGTGCTTCGCTAAAGAAATCCAAGAAACAAGAAGTGTACTTAAAGAAGGAATTTGAAATGAAAGATCTTGGAAAAACTAAATATTGTCTTGATGCGCAAATTGAACATAGGCAGTGGAATCTTTGTGCATCAATCGACATATCTGAGAAAAGGTATTGAGGCGTTTTAATATGGATAAAGCAACTCCATTAAGTACACCAATGGTTGGTAGATCGCTTAATGTTGAGAAGGATCCATTTAAGCCCTTGCGAAGAAAGCGAAGAAGTTCTTAATTACGAAGCGTCATATCTAAGTGCGATAGGAGCTCTCGTGTATCTTGCTAATTGTACTAGACACGATATAGCTTTTCTTTGTTAATCTACTAGCAAGATTTAGTTCATCTCCTACGAAAAACCTTTGGAATGGAATTAAACATCTATTAGTTATCTTGAGGTACAATTGATTTGGGATTATTTTACACTAAAATGCAAAACAAGTTTTGGTTGGTTATGCGGATCACGGTTACTTATCGATTCGCATAAAGCCGGATCCCAAAGCTGGTTATGTATTTACGTATGGAGGTCTTGCAATTTCTTGGCGTTCACGAAACAAACACTTGTTGCTACTTCTTCAAATCATGTTGAAATCATTACACTTCATGAAGCAAGCCGAGAATGTGTATGGTTAAGGTCAATGACGCACCACATTTTAACAACTTGTGGCTTATCGACCAACAAAGAACCAACAATCATATTTGAAGACAAAGCAGCATGTATCACTCAAATTAAGGAGGGTTATATCAAAAGTGATAGAATTAAACATATCCCTCCGAAATTTTTCCAATTTACCCAAGATCTCGACAAGAGCAAAGAAATCAACATCCAGTATATTCAATCAAGCAACAATGCTGCAGATCTTTTCACAAAGGCACTTCTTACTACACCTTTCAGGAAGCATGTCCATGAGATTGGAATGCGACATCTAAGAAATTTATGAGGAAGAGCTCATTGTGTTCAATGAGGGAGCTTCTGTGATTCACTCTTTTCCCTTATCATGGTTTTATCCTTTGGGTTTTTCGATAAGGTTTTAATGAGGCAACACCAAATGCGTTTAAAGGCCAGAGAAGAGACAATTATATGGCACACCAAGGGGGAGTGTTATAAAAGATAGAAATAATATGGTGTACCACTAATTGTAGATGTACCATTTTATAGTTAGTGTACATATGGACTGGTTTGGTTTTATCTAACACAAGAATGAAGTAGGTAGTTATTGATTAGGTTTTACCTAACACAAGAATGAGGTAGATGGTTATTGGTTAGGTTTTACCTAACACAAGAATAAGGTAGATGGTTATTGGTTAGGTTTTACCTAACACAATAACATATATGGAGTAGGTGGTCACATGTGTATTAGGTGGTTAAAATGTACTATAAATAGAAGGGTTAACTTGATGTAAGATATACCATTTTTTCATAAGAAGAATTCTCCTCTCTCAAATATTCTTACATTTTAGTTTCAATTTTATAACAGTATATAATATATTCATTATATATATAGTCATATATTTATGTAACCACACACACACACATGAGTAACATATATCTTAAATATTAATACGTATTAATTAATTAATTATATTTTATTTTATTTAACACATCTATTAATTAATTATATATTAATATTATTAGTGATAACTAAATAAAATTAAAGATTAATAATTAATTTATAAATAAATTATAATTTAATAAATTAATTAGTGTATTATATACTTAATTATCCTAAATTAACTAATTAGTTAATTAATTAATTATATTTTTAAAACAAAAATTTTATGAATGTGGTCGTGATATATATATATATATAAGTAATAAAATTTTTACTGACTTTTACTACCGCTAATAATTCTTTTTCATTGATACGATATCTAGTTTCAGATATACGTAAAGGTTCGAACAATATCTACATTTACTTTCTCTAATTTTATTATTATAATAATCTATTTTCCTTTAAACTCCACTCCAATAATTTTACGAAGCATTGGTTTCTAATATTAAATTATCTTCTTTACTTGGTAAATATAATTTTGATAAGGTTTGACATAATCCTTTTATATGTTTTACTTGAATTTCTAATTAAGGGTAAAACTAAATATCTTATCTTTTAAAAGTAAATCTTGAAAAAGTTTTCATAAGCGAGCTAAATTAAGAATAAAATCATAAGCATATGTTAAAATTCTAAAAACTTTGTACTTGCCTTTTATCAACTAATTTATCGGAAATTTAGAAATCTTTTTAATATATGACTCTAAAGTTCTATTCCTTGTCCATCTACTTGTATACCTAAAAACTTTACTTTATTTTGTAATATTTTAGATTTCTTTTTATTAATCCTAATCCATGTTCTATACAAATATCAACAAATTTATCTAATTGCTTTAAATGAGTATGAATGTCTTACGATGCTATCGAATATCATCAATATAAAAAGATAACATCATAAATTTTGAAGATATTATCCATTTTTCTGAAATATTTGAGGTACATTTTTAATCCGAAAGGAATTACTAACCATTCATAATGTCTTTGTAGAGTAGAAAATGATGTGTATGATATAATATCGGGATGCATTTTATTTGCCAATATCCACTTTTATAGTCAAATTTTGAGAATATCTGTTTATTTCTTGTTCTATTAATCAAACTTTATTTGTGTGGAAGGAAGTATCCATCAAATACTGTATTATCATTTAATTTTTTATAATTTATTACTATTCTTGCCTTACCTCTAATTTGTTCTGCATGATTTCTAACCATGAATGCAGGTGAATTATGAGGTGACTGGCTAGGTTTAATAAATCTTATATCTGATAATTCTTTTATTTGTATCATGCATTCTTTTTGATCTTCTTCATTATATCTCATAGGTTATACTTGTATAATTTTATTTTTATCTATCATTTCTAGTTTAGCATATAGGTGATTTTTATCCCAAATTTTTAAGGGATTCTCAGTATAACATTGTTCTAATTTTGTTGTAATCTTATCTATTTTGGTGTCGAGTTTTCGTAAGTCTATCTGATATTGTAATAAAGGTTTGGTTTTTGGAAAAATCGGTTTGTTTTGATATCCTATATCACCACGCTGGGTTGTGCGAAGGATAAAGGTCATATGAAATACTTTAGCATAAGCATTTTTAGGTTTTTTAACTGTTATCAAATGATGACATGGAGTTTAAACAATATCTGATTGGCTACAGTATCAAAGGCGATTTTATGAAATAACTGTAGAAAATTATTTCCTAGTAATATATTAGTACCAGTTTTATGAAAATAAAATGGTGGACTTTTATTAAGAAAGATCCTAATAAAATTATCGGTTGTTCAATTCATCTATTTATTTCTATAATATTTTTGATATGTCTTTTCCTTTTATTAAAGGTAACTCTTTATGGTAATCTTTTGAAAAACAATCTTTTTACATAAACATGCTCTGAGCCACTATCGATGAATGCACAAAATATTACGCTTTATATTCCTTATAGGTTAGTCTATAGGAATATATATACTAATAGGGCTTGTCATTTAGGAATATATATTATTTTTCCATTATAAGTTATCTTTATTCCATAAGAATTTATCTAATATGGTTTAACAGTTTTAAGGAATGTTATTCCTAACATTATTTCTAAAGTATCATTAAATCCTTCTTTTCAATTAATAATCTAATTGGTAATATATCTTGTCTAAATCTTATTAGGGTTTCTATTGCTTCACCTATTGTATGTAATTCCCTTGACTTCACGGTTTTGTTGCGTTGAGACACACACCTCTTATCATTGAAGTCAGGGGATCGAACCCCAGCCAAAGCGGACAATACTAATTTGCATGGTTGCAGTTCAGCGTACAAGATATTGTACCAATCACATCAAAAAGGCACCTTTTTGGTGTGGTTAAATCTGATATCTTATCTGAACTTGAATCAATAAATAGTATTATCTACTAAATTGATCCCCGACCTCACGATTTGTTGCGTTGAGATACACGCCTCTTACCATTGAGGTCGAGGATCGAACCCGATTAAGCGGACAATACTAATTTGCGTGGTTGCGGTTCAACAGTCAAGATACTGCACTCCAACCACACCAAAGGCCTTTTGGTGTGGTTGATGCTGATATCTTATCTTGAAACTCAAGAACTCATCTAAATTAGTAATCCACTTTAATCGGGTTCATAGCTCACTGGTAAGAGACGTGCGTCTCAACGCAACAAAACCTTGAGGTCAGGGGATCGAACCCCGGCCAAAGCGGACAATACTAATTTGCGTGGTTGCGATTCAGTGTACAAGATACCATACCCAACCATACCAATTTATATTTTTTTAAGAAATTATTATTTATATTTATTTATACATTAAAATTATATAATAATATAACAAATTAAATTATGGCAATATTTATCTACTAGTCGTTGCTAAAAGGGCGAAGAGCAAAAGAAAATGGATGTCCTTTCAAATGAAGTTTTCATTAAGGCCTTAGTCAACAGTGGTCGAACTACAAGCCGTAGGATTCAGTTAAAAGAGTTTAGGTTGGTTGTTTTATGACGTCCTTTAAAAGGTTTGAGGTTTTTTTTCCCTTATAAAGAATAATAAAACAAACAAATCCCACACAACTCAAATTATAAACACCCTACTAGCGTAGTGTTTTGCAATACAAAACTTCTTGCTTGTCTCAGTGGATGAGCTCCATAATGACCGTCGAAGGCTCCTGAAGTATATGTAGGCCTGGGCTAGATAAAATTGTTAGAAAAGTCAGGCTATCAGCATACTGGTTTTCTTTGCGGTATATATGTTGAAAATGCACCTCCCATATTCAATGGATTAAACCACAAATACTTGTCACCAAAAAATTATCCTCAGATAAAACTATATTTGAAGAGGAAAGAATGTTAATCACCTCTAATAAATTCACTTCAACGATAACAAGTTCATATTCAAGCGTCTATGTCAGTGTAAGAGTTCGGCAGCTAGTGGCGGACCCCTTCCAATGTTCTGTAGAAATCTACCAAATCACTGTCCGTGATAGTCCCTAATTAATCATCCAGCAGTAGCAATGTTAAACTCTTGTTTAACCGCTCTAACTATATTTAATTTGATCCAATTCTCCGTCAGTTTGGTTCAACCAACTAAATTGTCCACAGGCAAGTCCTGTGTCTTAAACACACAAATTTTTCACAGCTCTTGCCTTGACTATCCAATCAACGTAATCCATAACGGCTCTAGTACTTTCTTCTGGCCAAACAAATTCGGCCTTAAAAAGGCTTTTATTTTTCCATTGTCATAAAAACCAACAGGTTACTCCATATTTTGTAAACCACTCTACCTGCTTCACTTGTAAGTACTTCATAAGGTTGGATTTTACCCACATCCCCTCATCTTGTTGAAAAATTTTCGTGTCAACCACCTCAGGAGGGAATTTATACCAGAAGGCTTTCACTCCCTGACAATCCCATAAAGCATGCAATGTTGACTCTTCTTGCCCACATAATTGACAATTGCTATCCATTGTGATATGCCAAGCTACTCGCTGTTGATTGGTCAGTAGTTTTCTCTTAACCAATAATCAAAAGAAGACCATAATCTGCTGGGGCCCAGTCTATTTCCAGATTAACTCCCATATTCTATTATTAGCATCCTTGTTACTAATTTCGATTAAGTCATAAGCTGATGCCACTGTGAACCTCCCGTGATTAATATGTCCCCACATCAGCTTATCTTTCTCTATGTCTTCTACATTACGACGGATCGCCACAATATCCATACATACTTTATAAGGAAGATATTGTTAGAACAAATTCCACTACCAGGTGTAGACTTCATTCATAAAATTTGCAATTGTAGTGGAAAGAACGCTATCAGGAATTAGAGAGGTTGCCACGAATATCAATGGTCCCCAACCATTTGCCTAATTATCTAGTTAGAAGAAAATACGCGTGCCATTACCCAAATTCCATTTTATACATTGTCGTACAAACTACCAAGTTGCAGATATCCCCCTCCAAATGACCGAAGCTCCTTTCCTATCCAGCGTGTTAGGGATATGATCTGTATCTATTCAATATTTTGTCCTTAGGATCTAGACCTATAAAGCTGTGGGTTGAGTAATCAAAACCCAGCCTAACTTTGTCTGTAGCACATCATTGGAAGAGCGAATGTGTTTAATGCTTAAGCCTCCTACTTTTTTGGGCTGACACACTGTCTCCCATTTAACTAAAAGCAATTTTCTATGCTTGCCTGTTGAACCCCATATAAAATCCCTCATGATTCGCTCCAAGCTATCGTAAAGTTGCCTCAAAATTCTCACCGTTTACATCATAAAATTTGGAAGGGACAAAATTATCAATTAGGTTAAAGTAACTCGCCCTACTAGAGACAAAAACTTTGCACGCTATCCTACAAGTTTCTTTTGTGCTTTATCGAAGATGTACTAGTAGGTATTCCTTATTGTACGCTCATAAATTAACGAAACGCTTAAATACTTTCCAAGGTTATTCGTACATGTAATGTGCAGGGCTTGACTGAGGCGATGCATATTTTCTTGAGAAACGTTCTTGGAGAAAAATTATGAGTTTTAGCAGTATTAACTTTCTGTCCTGAAGCTTTACAAAACACATCCAAAGTCCTTGCTATCACTTACGTCTGTGATTCTGTAGCTTCAACAAGCAGAACGAGGTCATCTGCAAAGGAAAGATGGGAAATGTGAGGTCCTATAGGATTTAGCTTTATCGGTTTCCAAAGTTTGTCTCCTATCTCCTTCGATACCAGGTTTGTAATTACGAATGTAATTACGCAACATGGTAAGGAATCTAGCCCCCTACCTCTTGACAATTCCATATTATGATTGACATACAGAAATTAAAAATGTGAACAGTCTAGTTCTACAATTGAATGTAAGTTATACCCCTATGTTGGCTTTTTTGTTTCCATCGCCCTGTGTCTATGTTGCAATCTCCTTGCCGTGTCCCTTTGGATTCGTGTCTTTCAACATACCCGACCCTCCTGCTAAATCTGGAGATTCGGTGGGAGGAAGTGCGGTTAAACCCTCCCTAACCTTACCAACCACCTAGGGGTCCTCGACTCCTTCCATCAGATGGAGTCACTCCTCAACAGCTTGCTCTTTGTCCTTAATGACCTGAATATCACAGACCATTTCAGTATAAGAGTTGATTTTAACCGCTAGATGTTTATCCAGTGATGTAGGTTGGAGTTGAATTATAGGGAAAGTACCCAATCCTTTTTCCTAGTGACTGTTGGCCTAGGATCGTTCCCCCGGGTCTGCTTAATTGTGGCTATCAACTTTCCTTTTGAAACATTGCTCGAATTTCTTTTGGGGGTAGAAGACTTAGATGTCGTTCCCTGTTGAGTTTGGTTTCCTTTACCAATTAAGTTTGCCGAATTAAATCTTTATCCGAATCCAGCAAAATTACTATTCTATGGGGGTTTTTGTCTGTGTTGTAGACTCTTCCCACATGAGTTCCTTCTCTGACAGTATTGAAAACCTCGAGCCTCCCATTTGATTAGCCTCTCTGTTGCTTCCCATCTGTTCTTGACGATTCATGGAATTTTGTGGAACCTTCCGTTGCACCTAAATCCAGGGTCCATAGCCGTTGGTGCTCACACCTGTTTGCTTCTCATCTGCGGTACTTGACGTAATCCCCTTTCCTGTTGCTCCTTCGCCTTCACCATAGATCAGGTTATGAGATTCAAATTGAGTACGTTGCCACTGCAGATAAACGGAAGTGTCATGACCTAACATTCTACAAGTATAATAGATTTGTTGTAGTTCTTCGTAGGCCACCAGTATCATCTCCCCATCGAGTTCGACGCTTGTACGTAAAGGATTACTAAAGTTAATATCAATGGCGACTCACGTAAATTTCCCAAGTTAGGCCTGCAGTGTAGCGCTCCCTTACCATAGGGTATCCACCGGAACGCCCGTAGGTCATTCCGATACATATCCTACGATAAGAGACCACTACTGATAACAACCACTACACTCCTCATGGCATCACAATCATAAGACAGTAATAAGAAATTGACCACTTTTTAAAACCAAATTGGATTCCATTTCATTCACTCAAAACTCGATAATTCTGTTGTCAATATTTTAATTTATACATGTTCCAAACCATCGACGCTAAGTAAGATCTTGTAATGTACAATAAGCAGATCTAACTATAAGTCTCCAAAAGAAAGCCGGTGGCCGACCTTTGAGCCATCGCTTCTCGCATGATCCACGATATCTGGCTCTACAGGTCTGAGGGCTATCATCATCATGCTAAGGCACGAAAAATAAGTTGCAATTTTGGATGAGTTTATGAACTCAATGAGAAACCATCATCGATGGTTCTCCCAATTCATCATCACATAAGCATGATCGATACTCATTCAATAATTATACAAAACACACGATTGAAACAATCACGAGTACACTTATCGATATCTGAGATCACGAGCGATTGTATAAAGAACCGGTCAAAACATTTCCAAATATTGATCCGGTATGCAATGCGCATGTGACTCTTTTCGATTCATTTGAGATTGTGACCGAAAAGCATAATGATGATCGGTATAAGCGCGTCTGGGAGAATTATCTCCGTCGAGCTCGAGGCTCGGTTCGATTGTATCGAGCTCTAGGCTCGGTTCGATCTGATGGCGTCTCGGTCACAACTTTCTTTTTAACGATGTGATGCATTGGTGCGTGAATGCACGTGGTCCATGCGATAAACATGATAATACACAGTCAAATATTCATCCAATTAGGCGGTTGCCTCATGTAAATCGCGATCGGTAATGCCACATATAATCCACGTAATCCCGTAGGCAATCAAATCACGATTATAATCCACGTAATCCCGTAGGCAATCAATCGATAAACACATAGATTGGAATAACCAACTAGGTTCTCACCTAATAACTTCCACGCTAGCACGGAAGTCTCTGCCAAGTATGTGGAGCGATGGTCCACTTGAGCCTCTATAGCAAGTTAAATGAATAACCATTACCATTGGTATAAATGACTAAACAATGCACATGAAATCGATCAAATGTGTATTATGCATGTTCATGGCATCCGGCCCTAATTCAATATTTCTCCATAATAAAATTCTATTAAAATTAGAAATCCATAGCACGCGGCGGCGCGCAATTCGGACCTCTATAGGTCCCCGATTAAATAAAACGGTGATTCACCGTTAGTTACCTGGCTACGTCAAATTCCGTCTAAAATCCCGAATCTCTCGGAAAATGAAATTAAATATTCAATGAATCCGATGCCTTAAGAATCGGTCAATCGGACGTCGGACGGAAAAGTTATTCACGAAAGAACCCAAAACTCAACAATTTATATTTTATATAAACCCTTATTTCTCCCTTTTATTTTCTGATTTCCAACCAAACTTCCAACACCCATAACTCTTCCTACACATTTCTGAAAAATGCAAACTATACCTTGTTGGAAAGATAATGAAACCCTCTACAAGTTTCATGAAGACCATAAAAATCAATTCCAACCATAAGGGTGTCAAATACCCTATCAAACCTTCTGCCTACTCACTTTCCCTCAACACAGGGCAGTACAGTGGCAATTTCATAACTCACTGATTCTTCAGTAATAAATTACCACAAAAATATGGTCAATAAGTTCACAATGTCCTCTACAACTTTCATGAACAATCCAAAATCAAATTCTATTGCTAAACAAGTCAATTAACTCATCTAATGTTACTGTCCCTGAAATCCTCCAATTTGAGCAGTAACCTTATAACAAGCATAACTCCCTGTATACAAGTCAGTAAAATCAGAACTTTATATCCCTGAAAAGATAACATCTCAAACTTCAATTTTCATGAAGCACTCATCATCCAATTCGATCTCTATCAATTTCAAAACTGCTATAGAAGCTACTGTTATGATCAACCATTCATAACCTAATGTAGGGTCAATCTTTGAAAAATCATAACTCACAATTCTGACTTCTAAAAATTACTCACCATATATCATTTTCAAGGTAATCTCTTCCTCTACAACTTTTCAGAAGCTCACTCACACCAATTCAGTCCACACAAAATGTTAAAATTGCCTCCAATCAGTAAACTCACAAAATCACACTTAAGCTAGGTTTCATCCAAAATGCTCAAAACCAGTCAATAGTAATCAATTCATATCTCCCAATATACAACTCTAAAAATATCAAGATCAGTAGCAATGGAAAGATAATTCAATATTCTACAACTTTCATGAAGACCATTCTCCCTAATTCCATCTCAATTAATTCTGAAAAATCAACAAAACTCAGATGTCATGGTTGCGGTTACTGTTTACAGGCAATGGAACAGTAACTTTCCATACAGAAATTGACCCTTCTATCATTGGAATTCAACAACACCTATTTCACACTAAATTGAAGCCAACATCCCAAAGTTTCAGTAGCCACTAACCTTACCTCATTTGCATTTCTACACAATAAGTTATGAATAAAACAGTAACATCAATAAAATTCCAATTTCCCAGATTCAATGTTAACTTTAGTTCAATCACTTCCAATGCCTTTTTCTCATCACTAGACATCAAAATAAATACAAATTAAATATTACTACAGTCATACATATACTAGGGCTAATATTGAAAAATTGGCAGCACTTACTTCATAAATTCCATGCAAGAGTAGTCATCAAGAATCAATTAAAACCAAGCTCAAAGCAATCTAAACCATATTCATTCACTAACCCTCATTCATACCTTACACAAGCATACTTTATCCAACACTTCAAACTCTAATTATGCATCATACATCATCTTTAATGCACCATAACACCAAATGAATGCATCTAATAACCATGATTCATGAAATACATAATAACAAAACTTAACATAAACCTTACCTAGTCAAAGCTCCCATATCCTCAATTCTCCAACTCTCACAACTTCCTAGTTTCTCCTACTCATACATGACATCATCACTTGCAAAGGGAGGTAAGAGGGTTGAGCTTGCATGTAAGGCTTTTAAGGTTGGAGGAGGAAGACAACAATTAGCTAAAGAAAAGGAGGAGAAGAAAGTCGATGGAGGCATGCCAAGGGAGGAGGTTTCGGTGGAGGTTGAGAAACAAGCAATTAAATCTACCTTTTCATCCCATTTCTTCCTCTCTTAAGGCAATAACCGAGAGAGGTAATAGAAAAAGCCAAGGAGTACATTAATTAGGCATTAAATGAAGGAGATGTTGGCAAGATATGGTTGGTCCAAGTTTTCAAAGACAAGTCAAAAGTATATACCAAAAAGCTTTCATCATTTTTTTTATACCATCTCACATTTTCGGTGACCATAGAAAGGAAACAATGTTTCCTTAGACAAAACCGTGGAATGACAAAATGAAGTGGAGAGGTGGCCTATATGATTGGTCAACAATGGTAAGGAAAAGTCAAAGTATCATACTTTAATCCGGATCAAACATTTAACCCGATCAACTCCAATGACCCTAATTGCACTTCCACAACAATATACCCAATAATACAATGCCATTGGGTAGTAATTTCGCCATTCTAGAAAATTGAATGGGTTCATTAATTGGTGATTTTCCGGTTCGGGAATTTTGAATTTACGAATCATTTTTTGAAATTTAATGAAATTCCCTAAAATTATAAAACATGTAATAGTGCACTCCAAATAATTTTTCAATCACGAAAATCACCTTTTCTACCCCAAAACATGTTTAGGCGATTCTCGCAATTTTGTCGATCCAGAATTTTCTAGGAAAATTCGGAAAAATTCTAAAATTTCTTAAAATCTAAAAGCGCAATAATAAGACTCATAATATTTTTCCAAACCCATTCACCACATTAATCCGAATAAAATTGCTTTAGGCGATTACGGAATTATCGTGAATGCATATACCGTAATTTATGTATAATAACCGATCATCGTGTATCAATCCTATTATCGTGAACGATCTTAAATATTCCTTATTACCTCATCCTACGCTAATTTCTTATTTTACCTTCCAGGAAAGGGTGGGATGTTACATGCAGTGTTGCTTCATCTATCTTAACCGTGTTCCCCACTAGATTTCCCAAAGCTATTAGGATCATTGGGTGGTATCGCGCGATGGATAATTCCGAGAACCAAAACCAAACCACCGCTCTGTTAATTTGTCCTTGCAATGGTCGGAAGTTTGGCATCCATCGTTAAGCAGAGAGTGCTTGCCCGAAAATAACCCACAGACCATTAGTTAAAGCCTTAATGTAGTCGTCTTCCTCAATCAACTTTACGAGGAAATAGTCATTTTCCATATTAACAATCTTCATAGGGCCTCATGGGTTCCACATCGTCTTCAATCGGGAGCTTAAAAGCCTATATCCAATACATCGACCTAGAAGTTTTACGACGACTGCCTTTTTCCATTGTTTATCCAGTTTGGTCTTGAGGTTGTGAGATAACTTAATGCTTCCCCCTAACTCCCCGGGCAGGTGCATGATATCTCCTTCTTCTTTTTCTACTAGTTCTCCGTCAGGTCATGCAACGTCCTCAGGTGCTATAGTTTCCTTCTCTTCCCTATCACTACAGCTCTATAGGACTGTTTAGGAAGTGGTGGTGGTTCTTCCTCTCGTTTGCAGGTACACACTTTTTTAGAAAGGTGACCTTCTTGATCGAGGGACTCCATGACAATTCTAAAATACAAAGATAACGAAACAATGTATAAATACAAATTGGAGTTGTTCTTCTTTTTAGAAAGAAAAATTAGAGAGAAATTTTAAGCCAACGAACCCAAATTAACCACAGTTAACACGATAACTGTAAACACAAAAAAATGGATCAAATCCAGAAATAGAAAGAAACGAGAATCGATTAGGTAAAAATCAAGACAGTTCCAAAAGCAAGAAAACAAGATCGAAATTGAAAGAAAAATGACTACAACTGCAAGCCCAGATCTGAATCGGTGACAATCGGTTTGATTATGTTTACTCTAATGGAACAAAACTCTTCTATTTAGTGATTATTTAGCAACTTGAGTTTTTCATCAAAGTAAACAACAACATAGTTCTCTATATGGCTTGAGCAGACCTAGGTGAGAAGAGATCTAGCGAGAAGAGACCCAGGCGACAATAACAAGGAACCATACTTATCTCATAAGAGGATGAAGAGGCAACATTCGTTGATTCCGTTCATCTTGAAAATTATTGACCATTTACCTATTTGCTTTGTGATGTTTCTACTTCGGCTTCTGGACCTTTTTAAATCAATCATCTAGTATGGACAGGTACAGTGTTTTTGATCCTCTAAATGGACCTCCCTACATTGATTGTAAGGTGTCGTTGGAACGTTATGACTCAAGAATCATAATCTTGTTTCATAACTGCATCAAATCCTCTATTTTAGTTAGAATGATTGAATTTTGTTAATTTGAATTTTATCTATATATTTATGTGAGGCCTACATAAATATGTTAATGAGATTTAATAAAACATTATAAGAATATCGTAAACGAAATAAGAGATGTGTTATTATTTTGTCTTGAAATTATGGTGGATCTGAATGGCGAACTGATCTGATAAGGTATGGATATGTTTTTTGTAAGGAAAATAAAGACCTGGTTGTAAAAGGGATCAATTGGTATCGTTTTTCTTTATAGTGAAAATACTCTCTCTGCTCTTGCCCGAGGATGTAAGCTTTACTGGCCGAATCTCGTTAAATCTTTATGTCGTTCTTTCTTTACTTTCGCTAATTTGATTGTGTGATTGTGCGCGTGAAATTTAACAAGATGTAATCGAAATAAGAGATCCGATCTCTTTCAAAAATAACTTTATTTTTATTGAATATGATGTCAATCAAGCAACACATCACATATTTGGCAGGCACTTGATTTGGCTCCCAAGGAGGGCAAAGCTTGACATTCAAACGGTGAAATCTCACCTCAGGTGCCCCCCACATTTTGACCCGACAGAATGATCACGATTTAATCTCACTCAACCTTTCAAAAAGACAGCTTAATGCGTACCAAGGAGCCATTACATTGGATGAAACTCATACGCTGTCATTACTAATACTCAAACCTGACAATCTTTAACAATTAACAACTTTCTTGAGGACCAGTTGAGCTATTGAGGAGGGCAAAGCTGTTTCCCCGTAAAGATACATGGATGCTCAAAATCAAAGCTCTCTACTCCATTCAGGACCAAAATTAAAATGTCGTTAATCAATCGTGTTTGGTTTTTATTTTATTCAATAATATCATCATCCTACTCATGTTATGATTCAATACAATGATATGAATTTCATCAGTATCGGTAGATCTTGGTATGCGTCAGTATCGAACAAAAATTGGTACCGGTGTCAAATTTGATTAGATGCAAGCGAGTATCGTGAATCTAGAAAAATTTTGGGTAATTTTGTGAAATCTAAAATTTTCAGGGACCAATTTGCGAATAAAAAAAACTTTAACCCTAAAAATCTACCCCCCGACCTTCGTCCTACCGCCTCACTCTCTTCTATCTTCTCTTTGTCATTCGTTCATCTGACACGTTCCCTCCACTGCCCTCCGTCGCCTGCTTCTCGCCATTTGTCTCTCTCACGTCGCGTCGCCGCCCCTCCCTGGTCTGGACTCTGGTCTCCTCGAGTCTTTCTCTTCTCCTCTGTCATGGAATTGCGCTCCCTGGTCTCGCGGCTAGCCTCCCTCGCTTCCTCCACGTCGTCGAAATACGTTGCCACCTCCCTCTGTCGCAACACCGTCTACCCACCGACCCTCCGACAATGACCCCACCACCTAGAGCTCCAACCCGAATACCCAAATGAAGACCTGAGTGACCCGAACCCAACGGTTAATAAAATTTTTTGGGTGGGTGTTGACTGTTGAGTTGATCTGTTCTCTACTTCTCTGTGTTTCAAAAAATTGCTGGTAAATGGATTTTTTTTGTTGTGGATTAGAAATGGATTGGATTTACCGTGTATTAATGTTAATCAGTTGATGAAAATGTTGTTGGTGGGTGGACTCGTGGAGGATTGGGTTTGGATTGTTGAATACCGAAGTTGAACTTGAAGTGTGAAGTTTGAACTAATGAGGATTTGGAATGGATTAATTACTCATTAGTAAATATTGATTGTTTTGTTCTAGAATAGGTTTGGAAATTGGAATTAGGAATTAGGATTGGTTTGAAAAATTTTGGAATGAAATTTTTGAATGTTTAGAAATTGGAATTGTTTTGGAATGGAATTTTCACGATTTTGGAATGGAATTTTTGAAGTTGATAATTTGACTTTGTTGAATTGAAGTTGAAGAATACCGTAGGTAAGTAGTTTATGTTATTTTGTTATGAATTTGTAATTATGCAAAGATTGTAAAATGGAATTGAAAATTAGAATTGGAAATTTAGAATTGTAAAATGGAGTTAGTAATTTAGTATGTAATTAATTAATTATGTATTATGCAAAGATTGTTATAACTTAAAATTGAAAGTTGATAATTAACATTTAAACCTAAATGTAAAATTAATAATCAAATATGAAATTAATAATCAAATGTAAAATTGATAATTAAATGTGAAATTGTAAAATTGTAAAAACTTGTTTGAGCATAAAGAAGTGATGTATTGAATGTTTGTTGTCAAATTATGAATATGTTGTAGACTTGTAGTTGTAGATTTTAATTATTTATACTTACATTTATTAATGTCAATTAAAATTGTAAAAGAAACATTTATATTTAAGAATGAAATATGAAATGGTGTATATAATATCATGGTTTATTAAAAATGAAAAGAAGATCAAAGGTTTAGAAAAGGGAAAAAATTTAAAATTTTATATCATTCAACTTGATCTCGTGTTATGAATAAATCTTTGAATTGAACATGATGATTATGTTATGAATATATATGTATGAATAATTGTATAAGATATGTCATGCATTATTTGTCAATTATGTAAATCATATTATACCCTTCAACTTGATTATTATTTTTCAAACTTTGAATGAAATTGTTGAAAATGGAATTAGAAATTGTTGAAAATTCGGAATTATGAATGGAAATGGAAATGGAATTATGATTGTTTTGAGATTGTTGGAATTGTGAATTGTTGTGAATGTAAGGAAATGAAAATAAAATTATGAAAGTTTCGTGATTGTTAGAAACTTAGAATTGGAAATTGTTGTAAATAGACACGAAATTATGATTGTTATGTGATTGTTGGGATTGAAAATTGTTAGTTATTGTTGGAATTTCAATTAGAATTATTGTTGGAAATGGGTATGAAATTATGGTTGTTTTGTGATTGTTGGAATTGAGAATTGTTGTAAATGGAAGGAAATGTAAATGAAAGGAAATGAAAAATGAATTATGATTATTTTATGATTGTTATAATTTAGAATTGTTGTATTGTAAATGGAAATGGAATTATGATTGTGATTGTGATTGTGATTGTTGAAAGTAGAAATTGTTGAAAATGAAAGGAAATATAAATGAAATTATGATTGTTTTGTGATTGTTAGAATTGGGAATTGTTGGTTATTGTTGGAAATGAAAATAAAATTATGAAAGTTTTGTGATTGTTAGAAACTTAGAATTAGAAATTGTTGTAAATGAAAATAGAATTATGATTGTTTTGTGATTATTGGGATTGAAAATTGTTAGTTATTGTTGGAATGGAAATGGAATTATGAAAGTTTTGGGATTGTTAGAATTGGAAATTGTTAGAAATGGAAGGAAGTGGAAATGATATTATGATTGTTTTGTAATTGTTGAGGTTGAAAATTGTTAGAGTATGTTTTGTGTTACTTATGATATATGTTGATTGGTTGGGATTGTTAGCTTTGTGATTATTACATAATGAGTTATATTATATAAGATAGATATGCATATTGTCATTGTGTATTGAAATTATGTGTTATTTATGAATATGTACAGATAAATGGAAGAAAGTTCAAAGACTTCCGATCAACCTAGTTCAGGAAGATACAATGATCCAGTTTAAGCTCACACTGGTGTGGTTCTTGGTCAAAAGAATGATACCATTTGTTTGTTTTGTAACAAGCATTTGAAAGGTAAATGAATCACCTGATTGAAAAGGCATTTAATTGGGGTTAAAGGAGATGTGGAAGCGTGTAAAAAAGTAAGTCATGATGTGAAGTGACAGATGAAAACATTGTTTGATGAACATCAATTTGAGAAAGATAAAAGGGGAAGATTGAATGTTGAAATTGGTAGTGGAAGTTTATTTTTTGGTTTTCGTGGTGATTATGAAAATGTTGAAGGTGGAAGTGGTAGTGGTAGTGGTAGTGGTATTGGTGGTGTTCCATCTCAGCCTCAGGATCCTGAAGAATCTGATGTGAGGAAGAGAAGAAGGCAGGTGTCTGGTTTCTTTGCACCATAAACAACTCCTGGAACCCAACTTTCAATTTGTCATGCAATGCAGACAAGAGATGCGGCTCACAATGTGGATATGACAGTAGTTAGATGGTGGTATGATATAGGTTCGTCATTTAATGCTTCTCAATCATGTTATTATCAACCTATGATAGATGCCATAGCCTCTTATGGTCCAGGATACAAAGGGCCATCGATTGATGACTTAAAAGGTAAACTTTTGAGTTGTGCTGTTTTTGAAATGAGAACTTATTTGGCTGAAAGAAGAGTGAATTGGGCTATTTATGGTTGTTCAATTATATATGATGGTTAGACAAATAGGAGACAAGAGCCTATTATAAAATTTTTGGTTTATTCTACAAATGGTTCTATGTTTTTAAAATCTATTAATGCATCTTGTTTGATTAGAAATGTTGAGACTTTGCTTGGGATATTTGATGAAGTTGTGAATGAAATAGGGCTGAAAAATATTGTTCAGTTTATTACTGCAATGATTCTGCTTATAAAGCGGCAAGTAAAAGATTGTAGAATACCTATAATTCATTTTTTTAGACTCCTTGTGTTGCACATTGCATTGACTTAATGCTGAAGAATATAGGAGATCCTAGATATTTTCCTATTATTGATGAGACTATGCAGAAGGCAAAAAAAGTGACATAATTCATTTATAATCGTGCATGGGTTTTGAATTTGATGAGAAGAGAATTTACCAATGGTAGGAATTTGTGTCGCCTTGTTGTGACAAGATTTGCAACAAATTTCTTATCACTTCAGTCTTTTGTTTTGCTGAAGAAGGAGTTAAGACAAATATTTACAAGTGATAAGTGGGTTGCATCTCAGCATGCTAGGTCTAATGTTGGAATAGAGGTTTGTAGTATTATACTGAAAGATAGAGAATTTTGGTCGCAATGTCAATTTGTTATCTGAGTTTGTGAGCCTTTGGTAAGGGTGCTTCGGTTGGCTGATAGTGAACAAAAGCCAACAATGGGTTACATTTTTTATGCTTTAGAGAGAGCGACGAAAGCAATCAAGGCTAATATGAAGAATAAGTCTTCTTTATACACATCATTTCTCTCAATCATTAATGAGAGAAGGGAAAGACAACTTTCTTCTCAACTGTTTATAGTTGGGGCATTTTATAATCCTAGTGTGTATTTTAGACTAGATCTTGCAAAGCAAGTTGAAGTTAGTAGAAGAACGTTTTTCACAATTACAACAATTGTTCTACATGACGCTATGCAAGATCTTTTAAGCTCATAAATACAGTTTTATAAATTGTCTTATAGGAATTTTAGAATGTCAATTGTATTCGACAAAGAGATAAGCTTTGTCTAGGTATTATTTATTTCTTATTTCTTATTTGTTGAAAATTAATTATCACTTTATTTTGTTTATAACACTACTTTTGTTATCTTATAACTTGCAGTTGATTGGTGGGATCAATTCGGAAATCATGTTCCAGAATTGAGAAAGTTTGCGATGCGCATTTTAAATCAATATGTGAGTGCAACTGGGTGTAAATAAAACTGGAGCACATTTGAACTTATCCATTAAAAAAAAGGAATAGATTGGAGCATAAGAAGTTGAATGACTTAGTTTATGTTCGTTACAATTTAAAGCTTCGGGAAAGGTATGTTATTTGTATTATTATCATTATTAATTTCAATATAATTTCATATAATTTTTAAATAATTAAAGTTAATTGTTTACTAGGAGTCTGAATAACACAAGTAGTTCAAATGATCCAATTGCCATTGATAATATTGATGTTTTGGCGGATTGAGTTTTTGAAGAACCTAATTTAGTTGATGTGAATGATTTGAATTTGGAAGATAATCTTGGATGGGAAATCATTTACATGTCATTTGGTGCATTAAGTTTGAATGATAATGATGATGAAGCTCATCTCAATGATGAGTATTTTGTACCAAATGATCACTGGGGTCAGTGCAGTTCTAGTGGATATCCTCCTATTGACGATTGAATTTTACGTTTTTATTTTTCCTCTTCTTTTAATTTTACTTGTATTTGATGTTTATGTTAAATTGTATATATGTAATGTAACTGTAATATTTTTGTTTCAGGTTTAACTTCTACTGATCGCTTCTTCGTCATCAACTCTTTTTGTAATATTTATTGTTATTTTATCGAATGTTTTGAATCTTACGATGTAATATTATTTATTAAAATGATGAAATTTTATTATTGTAATTTGTAATATTTTAAATACTTTGTATTATTCTTAATTTAATGTGTGTATGATGATGATTGTCTTTGTTTATATTAACTGTGATTATTATTTATATGTAAAATATTTAAAATTTATTGTTATTGGCTTATTTCATATTAATTGTCATTATTATTTATTATTAAGATTTTGAAAACATGATTGATGTAAGCAGTAAAATAGTAAAATATCTGATCTGTTATCTGATATACTAATATGAATTATTTTACAATTTTTAAAAATTTTAAAGACTAACTATTTTATAAATTTAAAAAATTATTCAAAATAATATCCGATATCAATCGGTATGGATACAATTCTGTTCTAGAACTTAATTCGTCGCCAATTCCGATATCGTAACTTTGATTCAACACGATTTCCAAATCATGTCTATTTTTTCTGGTCAAAAACACTCCTACCAACTGACGCGCTCTCTCCGACTTAATCTACGTGGCTTCTATAATCCCGCTCACACCAAACTAATATAACCGCCAATAATACACACTAATCTGCTCCCCCATTTCTCATTCAAAGAAAAAATATAATTCCAATTCATTGCTTAGATCTTGTTAGAGAACCAAGCCCCGGAGTTCCCACTTAATTACGAAAATGTCCAGCGGCAGCGAAGACGAAGACGAGCTCCTTCAGATGGCGCTGAAGGAGCAAGCTCAGCGTAATGTGAATTACCAGCGACCTCCGTCGTCCGGCACCGCCTCAGGTCGCCGGAAACCGGTCGAGAATTTCGTCCAGCCGCCAAAAGCCACGTCTCAGAAGTCGGCGGCTAATCAACAACAGCAACAGAAGAACAGGAGAGTGGTGGAGGACGATGACGACTCGGAGGTGGAAATGCTAAGCATATCAAGTGGAGACGAAGAGGTTAGCAAGGATCGAGAAATTGCGAGAGGCAGAGGCGGTCGAGGCGGCGGAGGAGACCGAGATGAAGCCGAAGACGATCGAGTTTGGGATGGAGAAGAACCTGCTTACTGGAAACACGTGAATGAGGCTGAGGTTTGTGAAACCGGATCAATTTCTTTTTTTTTGAATGTTTGTTTGTATGTTGAAAGATTTTATGATTTTGACTACTGTTCTCGCTCGTGTTTCTGACTGTGTTTGTGAATGAGTTTGACATAGTTACAGTAATTCAGGTTCCATCCATTGGAATGCTTTTCGTGTGGAAGTGTGCCAATTATGTTTGCTGCTTTTGTTTCTCCTCGATGAGATGTGGCCCATTTTGGAATCAAGATGGTGCTTGATCACACATGCTTTTGGAATTTCCTTATGTTTCCTGTGCCCCTTTTTAGAACTAAGATGGTGTGCTTGATCATGCATGATTTTGGAATGTCCTTGTGTGTCACGTACCCCATTTCGGAATTAAGATGGTGCTTAATCATACTTTGAAATTTCCTTATGTTTCCAGTGCCCCCATTTTGGAATTAAGAGGGTGCTTGATCATAGGACCTTTTTTTACTTTCAAGGGATGAGTGCGTTAGGTTGTGTGTAGAAATATTGTGAGTGAATTCCTCGTGGCTGAAAGTGTTTTAACATTTTATAACTATCTTGAAAAGGCCTGTAAGACTTAACATAAGAAAATGTTTGTTAAAAACTTTTGGTTCAATGATTGTTAGGGGTTTACTTTCAAGAAGGACATGCATTATTATTTTGCAGCATATTTCTTAATGTATGATATTTAATAAATAGATGGGTTAGGATAAGTTTATTTGTAGACTTAAGGCTTAGAAGATTCTATTGATTTTTATTTTTGCCACTAGGTGTTCAGGAAAAGGAAAGAAATAATAGTTTAGGCTATAATTTCTTCATTTCTTTACCCTGATAGTTATTTTCTTTTAAAGGAGGATACTATGTCAGAATATACTAATGTATCAGGAGTTTGGAATTTGCATTTACCTAATTTGTGCCTTTGACAGCTTGCTCGTAGGGTTCGTGAAATGCGAGAGACAAGAACAGCACCCGTGGCTCAAAAGTATGAGAGAAAACCATCAACAATGGGCCAAAGAGTTCTTAACAGTTTACAATCATTCCCTCGTGGAATGGAATGCATAGACCCATTGGGTTTAGGGTGAGTTTCTCTTTCAGAATTCTTGCATCGGATTGCAGACTTACAATATACCATCCCTTGTCAAAATAGCAGTTTGTAACTATGCAGTTGCATGTTTTGATGCTACTAAGGTTTCTAGTGATTGCCCTGTTCACTATTTAATTTCTTTCGAAGGAAGGGTAACTTATAAGATAGTGGAACTTATTCTATAGGCCGTCAGCTTTTTTCTCTTCAGTAAGTATGTTAAATATTATTTATGGTTCAACTTGGTATACATTCTGATAACCCAAGGATTTACTCTATTGATAGGATTATAGACAACAGAACACTAAGATTGATCACCGATGCATCAGAAAGCTCACCAAGTATATCTGGCAGAGATCGTATTGACAGCAATCTTCGTGGTATCTCTCTCAATTTTGGTGTTTCCTACATGAATTCTGTCATATGGCAAGCTCTAGTTAGGAGATTACTGTAGTAAACAAAACTACTTTAGAACATGTTTATAGATTTTGGGGAGTTATCTTATAATAAAACTGATGATATACTGTGATACTGAAAATAGTTTTTACGTTGTCAAATTTTGATTATAATGAGTTGGCTTACTTTCTTGACCTTAACATGCTTTCAAGACTTTCATCATAATTTATAATAGAGTTTGATTATAATAAGTTGGCTTACTTTCTTGCTTAATCTGAAGATTATTCTGTGATAACATTGTGACATATATGTAACTGAAGTTTAACTCCCTTTTCATACCTAAGGTTTTCATAAAGTTCATCACTGATCAGCTAACATGTATTGTCAATCTCATTTTAGACATTTATGGTTTTGTAAGAGTGGTAGCTATTGGTGGTTTTTATACTGACTTTTTTTTTGTGTTTGCAGAAAAGTTGCTATATTTCTCTGAAAAGTTCGACTCAAAGCTGTTTTTATCTCGAATACATCAAGACACAAGTGCAGCAGACTTGGAGGCTGGTGCTCTTGATTTGAAAACTGATCTTAAAGGACGTACTCAAGAGAGAAAACAACTAGTCAAAGAAAATTTTGACTGCTTTGTCTCCTGCAAAACTACGATTGATGGTATGTGGACGTCAGCTTTGCCATATTTTCCATTTTTCTCGGTTCTGAATTGGAGGCTTCTTTACAGACATTGAATCAAAATTGAAGCGGATTGAAGAAGACCCTGAAGGTTCTGGGACTTCTCACCTATATAATTGTATGCTAGGAGTAACTTCACTGGCTAATCGTGCTCTTGAGCCTTTATTTGAGAGACAGGTTTGGGTTTAATATTTTGGATTTGCTTGGGAATTCATGCATTTTGATCCAACATGGAGGACTTAGCTTGTTTTTATTTTAAACTACAGGCTCAAGCTGAGAAGATACGGTCTGTTCAAGCGATGTTTCAAAGATTCCGAACATTGTTTAATTTGCCTAGTACAATTCGTGGGAGCATTGCCAAGGGTGAATATGACTTTGCTGTCAGAGAATACAAAAAGGCGAAGTCAATTTCTCTGCCTTATGTATGCACGGTTTAAACCTTACTTCACTGGCATGCCATGTGATTGAAGTTTCTTTGGGCCATTCAAATCTTCTGTCGTCAACCAGTTTTAACTGTTCCAAGTTACTCCTGAACGTGAACATGAAAGGCTTGTCTTTCACTGATTACCATTGACTTTACAATCTTGATGTGGCATATGTTTTATCTTCATGGTACATTAAATTTCACATTTGCATTTATGATGCTTGATTATGGATGCATAGCTCCTCTCCTGATTCATATATTTGCTATACTCCTTTCAAAATTGACAGGCACAATTTTCTCATAAAGTGCCTACTTCTTGTATGTCACCTTATCACCTTCCTCTCCAACTCTTTCGGTTCTCAAATTTGAAAAGATTGTTGCTAGTTTTTTTTCTTTTCTTTAGCGAGTACTTGCATGTTGTTTGACAATTGCTAGTCTAAGTGGTTCCTGTACATTGCATTTCTCTCGTTACTCTTATATCTATGCTAAAATTCAAAAATTGTGCGACGGTTCTATAACAGTTTGTCCATACACATGGATGTTCGTGTCATAAGTTTCACAAGTTCAATCTTAGTTTATCAATCAAACTGGCAGATTGATGTTGAAGTATTCTTTGTAATTATCATTAAGAGAGCTGTTTAGTACATGAATTGTTCCACAGGAAGAAACATGAATTATCTGAATTTGATCAGCTCATGTGAAAATGTATTGCCCATATTTAAATACAGTTCTCTCTCCCCATAATTTTAGGATCTTAAGCACTGCTGATCCTTTCTACTCTATTCATTGAGCAACTCTTGATTTATCCTTTTATGCATTGCTGTTCTGTCGAACTGAGCTTGCTTTGCTTTGTTGGATAGTCACTTTCGTTGTTAATTTCAGGTAAGTATACTAAAACGTGTTCTTGAAGAGGTTGACAAAGTGATGCATGAGTTCAAAGGCACACTCTATAAGTCAATGGAAGATCCACAAATAGATCTTACAAGTGTAAGTTTCTGAGTCCAATGTAAGGAGACCAGATGTTTATGTTTCTCTTTCATATTTGCAGCAGCGATATCAAATTCTGTCTTACTTAATGTACCTTATAAAATCAAAATTTTAATACTTAGTCACATTTCTCCTACTTGTTCCCTTGGTCACTTTAACACATTTCTTTAGACAGAGAAATTCTTATGTTAAAAAACTTCATCTGAGAGATTAGGAATCACTTCATAAGTTATTCAGTATACTCTTGCTTGGATGAGTGTAACTTTTTATCCAGACAAGCCAAATGCCTCTACAAGAGATCCATTTGAGGAAGAATGGGATTGACAGTTGTAAAAGTGATATTTGACTCTTTCTCTTTGTTGATTTTACAGATGAATAGCTTCTTCTTCTTTTTTTTTTTTTGTGAGAGCTCTTAACCCCTACTCCCATTTTTTTCATTTTTTGTGTGACATTATTCCCGTCGATGAAATGAATAAGCCTGAACTTTTAACTTTTAGACTAATGCTTGGCCTACATAATGCAAGATGAGATCATAATGGGGCTTTCTCCGATGATTTTCTTCAGCTTGATGTGCAACATTTGCAAGTCTTACACTCAAATTTAGCATTTGGGTTAGCTCATTTCTATATGATCTTCATTGCTTATTTAAAGATAGTAAGGTTTGATGAAGTATCTTAGGAGAAATGACTAGAAACATTTTGAATATCTGGATTAGCTTATATGTTCTCTTGTATGGAACCTTGGTATGAACTTAGCATCGAGTCTTTTATCCTGTGACTTCTAAGAACTGGGGAAGATGAATGCCATTTGTAAAATCTAACTTCTGAAGTACAGAAATAAAGTGGTTTTATCATCAGTGCTAGACTCATCTTCAGGGGTTAGTGACAACTTTGGATCTTGAGCATCATATCTTTTTGCACTTGATCATTGACCTATGGACTGTATTTGATGTTTATACAGCAGTCATTGGTGGAAGTCAAGGATTCCTATTATTATCCTGGTTTCCAGTAGTAGTTGGACTTTCTAAGTTGTGTTAATTTCTGTTGGTTTGGTTGGGTGATGCACTAGGAAGCAAAAGGGACCATATCTGTCAATAGTCCTTTTATCTACTTGATTGATTATCCTACTTATTTATGGTTTACTATCTTCCTATATTGTACCTTGTAATTAACCTCTCTATTATTCATTTAGCTTGAGAACACGGTGCGGCTGTTGTTGGAGCTGGAACCCGAGTCTGACCCCGTGTGGCATTATTTAAATGTACAGGTAGTGAATCCTGAACCATGCAATTTACTGAAGATTGTGTTATTAAATGGTATTAGGTTTGCTGGCTAATAATTGGGACCATGATTCGCAATTATGCTCACCTGGAGTGATCTAATTAGACACAAAGATCTTAGATTTGGTGTTTATTAAAGAGAGAAGAGAGGTACTTCTTGAACCTCACCATCCCACTTGCCACTACTTCAGTGTTATTGATTGTGGAAACTTTACATCATAAAAAAAAGTTCATCCATGTATGGGTAAGAATTGCACAGAAAACAACTGGCTATTTAGCTAGAATTAACTACACGTTGATACACAAATGGATGAAAATATAGTGATTTTATTGATAATTAGCAATAGTCTCGTAGGAACTACAAGAACTAGTGCTACCAGCCACTATGGCCCCTCAAGCATTCAGCTGAGATAATACAAGGTGAAAAGATAAGATACCCTTCTCTTCTCTCCCATTCCCCTATATACTCGATTAGCTATTAACTTCTCTCTCCTCTAACTAATTCTAACAAACTCATTGTCTAACAATCATCATTGCCTGGGTCACTCGGTGCCTATTCTTTCTCCGGAATATGTTAACGTGGGTTTGTGGCCCATGTTCTATTCCCGCCTCCTACTTTTCTAGAATAAGTCAATATGGGTTTATGACCCGTATTGCTATCAATTCGCCTCTGTGAAATCGCCTTGTCCTCAAGGCGTAAAGAAGGATCTTGTTGTTGCAAATGTACATGTTGTCCGAAGCTTCTTCAATTGGCTTCCTATCACCGTTTTCAGTTGGAAAATGTGAAGTGTCGGATGAACTTTGAAAGTATCCGGGAGAGCCAACTTGTAAACTACAGTTCCCACTTTAGCTATCACTCGAAAAGGTCCATAAAATCGGGCCAATATTCTTGCTCGTCGTGAAAAAGCCCTATCAAGTCTTGAGGATGCCAGATAAGCCCTTCCATATAAAAATATGTATACAGTAAGAATTGTCATCATCGTGCAGACATAGTAACCAACAGTGGTAAAATAGAAAGAGAGCATTCTGAAGAAATCAAAAAGCTGCCCAAGCCTGTGCACATCCCGACTTAGAACATGTTCTCCATTCCCTCCAGTCATTTTCCCTTCGAAAAGAGCAATCTGGTTTAGGCCAACATCTCTTCCCTTCCCAACCTATATATGCTCATGATGAGTGATATTCCCTTGCCTTAATGTGGAGTTAAAATCAGCGTATATATCTTCACTGATGTTAATGACACGTGATGCCTTACTAATACCACCTCGAGTTAAGTGAAACACTCGGTCAAAAACATCCGGATGGCCATAGTGTATGCGGACTTTAAGTGGATTATTTTCTAAAACAATTGCATTAACCTCACCCTCCAGCTGTTCATTCTGAACCTCCATTGCGATGGATTGAAGCGCTCCTTGCAAGGCCGGAGTTGGTTGGGACTGCTTACAACCTTGCCCTCTCAAGATGACTACTTCTTTCCCATGTCCAAATCCCCAGCTCACGATTTTCTGCTTAAAATCTGCTCTCACTTCTCCCAAAGTCTCCAACCATTCTGTACCTAAAACCAGATCGATTTCCCCCAATTGAAGAATGTATGCATCAATCCGTAGTTCCACCTTTCCCACTAGCTTCACAAGTCCCCTACACCGTCCATGTGAAAAACATTTTGTTCCATTACCCAACTTAACTCCATAGGATTCGGTTGGAGTTACATTCAGACCTAAGGTAGCCACCAAGTCTGCCGAAAGATAATTATGGCTTGCTCCGCTATCAATGAGGAGCAAGAGTGGGACTCCCGACAACTTGCCCTCAAATTTAAGGGTTTTAGACTGAACAATCTCTCCATATTCAGCTACTTGACATTCCATTTCCCAAGCCTCTCCCAACTCGGCTTCATTTCCTTCCCCATTACCAGATGGTGACCCCTCTTCTTCGTCATTGTCCTCCAAAACCAGCAGTCGCAGGTGTTTGTCGGGGCATATGTGCCTAGGGCCGAAGTGCTGGCCACACTTGAAGCATAGGCCCTTAGCCCTATGGTCCAGCAACTCTTGGTAAGAGAGGTTTCGGGTTCCCCTCAGGCGTCCTTCAGCAGTCCTCTCCATACCATGTCGCCGATCAGCTTCTCCCTCCCTGTCGGCCCCCTGATGTGCGTCCCTTCTGGCTTGCGCACGGGCTTGCGGATGGGGTCGAACCTGTCCGGGTCGTGCACCGACCCAGGTGTGATCTCCTACTGCCGGGTTTGGAGGCCCGGCTCGTGGAACACCCGCAGGTCTCCAGCCCACAGTCGACGTGTATTGCATGGAGGGGTTGAGTTTTCTCTCTACTGCGCGTGCTGCTGCAATCAGCCGATAACAAGAGGAAGGGTCCAACGCCAGAACCTCCAGTCGTATATCCTCTCGCAATCCCCCAAGGAAGAAACCCATGTACTGATCTTCGGGAAGAGGGGGTACCTGAGCTGCCAACATTTCAAACCTTTCCACATACTCGTCCACCGTACGCTGTTGTGCCAACGTCTTTAGCTGGGAAAATGGATTCCCGTTAAAGTTATCGCCATACCGATCGAATAGAGCTCTCTTTAAGGTCTCCCAGTCCAGTTCGGGCGTCGACGCCAGGAGAACCTTGAACCAATGTCACGTCATTCCTTCCATACAAATTTGCGGCAACTGAACTCGAAGCTCTGGTGGAGTTCCCTGTACGGTGAAGTACAGCTCGGCACGCGAGACCCATCCGATCGGGTCTTCACCTTGGAATGGAGGGAGCTCTATCCGCTTGGCTCGGAGCTGGTATTCTTCCGACGCCATGGATGTGATGTCGCTGCCCCCTTCTGTCTGGACTGACTTCCCACGCTCCATCGAGCTCGATCCCACCTCTGGTGTTTTATGTGCAGCTTGACGTTGGAATCGCTCTCTCATCTCGGCGTGCATCGCCGCTAATGCCCTGGAGAGATCGTCGACACCCTTGTGTAAGCTAGCCAGTTGAATCGTATGATCCACCAACTTCTTCTCCACTGCCGTCATCCGAGCATCCATTGCCTCCCACTTCTGTTGCGCCATCCTTGTTTGCATACACCGGGCCTCTAAATGAAAGCACCAATGATACGCAAATGGATGAAAATATAGTGATTTTATTGATAATTAGCAATAGTCTCGTAGGAACTACAAGAACTAGTGCTACCAGCCACTATGGCCCCTCAAGCATTCAGAGATAATACAAGGTGAAAAGATAAGATACCCTTCTCTTCTCCCCCATTCCCCTATATACTCGATTAGCTATTAACTTCTCTCTCCTCTAACTAATTCTAACAAACTCATTGTCTAACAATCATCATTGCCTGGGTCACTCAGTGCCCTATTCTTTCTCCGGGAATATGTTAACGTGGGTTTGTGGCCCATGTTCTATTCCTGCCTCCTACTTTTTCTAGAATAAGTCAATATGGGTTTATGACCCGTATTGCTATCACACGTTGACCTTAAAAGGTATAAACAAGAAGTGAACAGAAAAAGGATAGATAAAAAGGCATGCTTAAGACTCCAGAGAACAAGAACAAGTATAAAACAGAAATATTTACTTTCTTCTCCGCCGCATCAAATGCATGAAAGCAATTTCATGAACAGGCTTCTCTGATGGAATCAAAAGACTGACTTTGCTTCTTAAAATTTGGTACGTGAGTTGAGGTCTAGGAGCATTGAAATATGGGTGGGGAAGAGAGACAAGTGGAGTTTTTACTTTTATAGCAATTAAGGCTGACCTTTGTAGACTTTGTCTTGCCCCTTTTGGTTCTGAATTTATCATTATCTTAAATATTAGATTCTAGGACTGCATAATTAATTTGTTACCTTTCCCTCAGCTGCAGTTGTCCTTGAAAATTTCATAGTCGCCAGTTGCTTCACTATATAAGGGATCCATCTTGAAATTTGATTATGATTCAGATATCAAATTACCCCCTATTCTTTCACTTTACTTCAAATTGGTCCTTTATATTTAGAAGTAAGCAAATAAACCCTGATAGTTCTATTTTCTGTAATCAAAGTTAATTTACCATACAATTTCTGACTATCATTGTTGAAGTCAGATAAAAAATGCCACTCAGCTCAAAATATGGCAATGTGGACAAGTGTTTAGTTTTACTGTTTCAGCATATTTTAGGCTAAATTCGATTTCTTTTTTCTCTAATATCAAAGTGTCCACCTAATCAAATTTTTAGTTGATTGGAGTAAATTGCAGATTATGCAGACTGTTACGTGTTATTTGCTTTATGACGTACATCATTCCTTACATCAAGAGTTATCAACATGAGAAACCTAGTAGGATGACGATTGTATCAATAATAAAAGTATTAGGATAATAACTTGCCTAAACAAAGAAAGTGTCACAGTGAGTCAACTTGGTACTCAAAACTTTATATCTGTGGCAGAATCACAGAATTCGAGGTTTTCTTGAAAAATGCACGTCAGATCATGAAGCTAGAATGGAAACTTTGCATAAAGAAATGCGCGAAAAAACACTTTCTGATGCAAGATGGAGGCAAATTCAACAAAGTCTAAATCAACCTGTAAGCACAAATTTTTAATTAATTGTTATTGTTTACAGATGTATGCACTACCAATGGATTCATGCTGGATAATGATTTTACCTTTCTTTCACTGCTCAGTCAGATAATGGAGATCTTCGGCTTATAGAAAGCGATGCTCTTACACTAGATTCACAGTTAGTGGAGTTGACAGGTGAAGAAGTTGATGCCCTTCGAGGGAAGTACATCCGGAGATTAACTTCCGTGCTTGTCCATCACATACCAGTCTTTTGGAAAGTGGCGCTTTCTGTTTTCAGTGGTAAATTTGCAAAGGTACTTTGTGCTGTGTTAATCTTAGTTATTGAACTTGCAAAAGGGAGGCTTTATTCTGTTATCAGTTATCTTCAACGATTGGCATTTAAAGTATTTTTGGACAGACCACTTTAAGCTGTATAAATGTCTTTTCCATGATTGATTAGTCATATTTTTAACTTATTTGGTCAGTTAGTTCTAGCATGCATAATTACATTCCATGTTCTTCTAGATTTGTTGAACGGTTAGGGGTTAACTGAAGTTCTTTACTTTGAAATGTTGGCAATTAAGAAATTTATTGCCTTGCTCTTGTTTAACCTCTCAATAAGTACAATTGCCGCCCCTTCTCCAAGTTATGGACCTTCTTACCATCTTGTTTTTTGTTTCTCTTAATTAATCTCTGATCTATTGTTTTTATGATGTAAATTGTTATAAAGTTTTCTGGATTATATGATTCCACAAGACCTAGTCTTGTTTTAGGAAGGGATTCTATGTAGGGATCTAAATTTGGACACTCATTTGAACTTGGATCTTGTGGTTTCAGTCTTCCCAAGTTTCTACTGAATACAACGTCAACAGTTTTGCAAGTAAGACTGAGGAAAAAGTTGGGGATGGGAGGTACTCAATGCATTCTGTCGATGAAGTAGCAGGGATGATACGGAATACTATATCTGCATATGAAGTCAAGGTGAACTTGCATTCATTGTACATGTGCAGATATATTGCTTTCTCGAGATTTTGAAAACCCTACCAATGACACATGTGCTATCACAGGTGCACAGTAATGCTACCTTGTTCAAATTTGTGGGGAAAAACATGAAAGGTTAATTGTGGGGGGATCAATCTAAATAGCAGTTTTTTTAAAATTCAGTCTTATCTATTGCATGGTTAATTTCGAGTAACAATGTTGTGATTGGAATCAAAAGATTTTGTGTTCCATGTCCGACCGTAGAATATTGGTGGACGTTGCTCTTTTGGACAGCAATTGTACTTTTTAACCATTGAGTTGGTAAATTTGGATTCTATTTGTTAAAACTTGAAACACCTACCATTTGTATCTGTAATATATTATTTGGATTTATATACATATATTTAAATCAGTGTGCATATAGGGTTGTATTGTATACTTCTCAACTATTTAGATGCGTTGCAAGGAGAATAAAGAGTAAACTAAATCCACAGTAGATAAGATGTCCATAAGATCTCTCTGTCTGAGTTTAAATATACTTCAGATTTAAAATATGTATAAGCTAAAGAGGTTACACCTTTTTCCCTTGTTCCTGAATGTTGTGGGCAATATTTTACACTCTAACTACTTGCATGACAGAGTCGGTACTGTCATTGTCTTTTTGTCTTATTAAGATGTTCTTTATCTTATAATTTCCCTTTTCTGTGCTAGAAACTATATGCTACTTTGACACAATTTTTTTTCTTGGTTTCATGTGATTTTTACAATTTTTCACGATTTTCTATCATCTGTTTTCTTTATATTTTTCTTAAAGGTTTCCTTTAAGTTCCTCTAATCTGTATTATGAATGCTTGCTGGACTAGAACAAAACAGTTTTATTAATTATTATGAGCACTTTGTAAAATAAGTAAAGAAAGAAAATTACTAATCAATAATTGATGTCAAAGAAATTAGAATTTATAAAAGAAATAAAAGAGGGCAAATTACTCAACCACAACCTTTAATTTGGTGGACTGAAGAGTGAGAGTTGAGGTGAAAGCAAGGGCAACAAGGACTGAAATTTACTTTATGCTAGGTCTTCCTTATTAGATGAGGAATAATATTTAGATATTGTCCTAGTTTGTTTAAGACTTAGCTTCTTTAAAAAGAATAATTAGTAGGATTCAATTATGGCCTAGATATTTTACTTAGGAATCTCTTTACTGTTAGGATAAGAGTTCTAAGAACTTCTCAACATATGTGTGTATTCAATCCTTGAATAAAGCAAGCCTGAATTTTCTTTCAAATTTGAGTTTTCAAGTGGAAAATGTGATACTTTCTCCAAGAGTCATTTTTAGAATAGAAGTAATTCCTAGATCCCTATCCTCCATTGCTTGTTTTCTTACTAAAATTCCAGCACTTCTAGCCTAAATTATCAGCAACTAAAAACTTAAAATTTCAGCTGTAGCAAACTTAAAATATTAGTCATAACAAACTTGAAATTCCAACAACCTAAATGGATATTCCAAGCCTGAAATTCCAACAGCCAAAATTTGATAAGTTTGTGACTTCTAGCTACTAATTTGGTATCTCTTCTATTCGTCCTACATTATATAATTCTTCAAACATGCTATTTCCTCCAGGTCTCAAGTCAATATTGATTGCAATTTGAGGCAAAATATTGATAGTGTTGTACTTATGATGTATTCAAATCGTCATGCTCTGGTGTCATCATAATTATCTATTTCTTGGAAAACATTTCTGTCTGCCTTTAAAATATGTTATATTTGTGGTTTGTGATGCTGTAGTCTTTGTTGCTGGGACCTTTTTGTTTTCAATTGTACAATCAGTTTACTGATTCACACAGAGAACTTTATCACTGAAGCAGGTTCATAACACATTTCACGATCTTGAAGAATCAAACATCCTTGAATCTTATATGAGTGATGCTATTGATGATATATCCAAAGCCTACCAAGCTTTTGAAGCTAAAGAATCAGCTCCACCTAGTGCTGGTTTGTAACTCTTACTCAAGCTGCAGTTTTTTAGTTTTCAAATTTTTATTTTTCACAAATTTTTCTGCGACAGTAATGGCACTCAGAACACTTCATGCGGAGCTTTCAAAAACTTATATTGTTAGACTTTGCTCATGGATGCGGGCAATGACTGAAATGATATCAAAAGTAGAAACATGGATTCCAGTATCTTTCCTCGAAAGAAACAAATCTCCATATGCAATTTCTTTCTTGCCTTTAGCATTCCGCTCCTTAATAACCTTAGCAATGGACCAGATCAATCTGTAAGTTACAAGAGCTTAATGATCATAAATATGATTTATTCAAGTGTTATGTTTCGTTCATATAACTGATGTGACAAGGTTGTACTTGGTGCAGTTACTAATGGCAGAAGAGTTACAACTCTGATTTCAGATTCCTAGTTAGTTTGTTTTGCTATGTCTTGAAAAAAAGGGAACATAGAACTAGAGTTCTATTTCTCATCTAAAGTTGATTAACTCAGACTGCTGATCCTTTGATTCTCAAGATGCATTCATCACCATTTATAGGATGATTTTGCTTCAAACCTTTAAGTTTAATCATTAGTACTGTCAGCTAGCTTTCAGTTCATATCACTTGACATCACAAAAGAGTTAGGATTCACATGGACATTGTGGCATTTGGGTTGGTGGGAATTTAACGTATAGTTGAGAAACTAAATCATGGAACAAATATTTTGGGAAAAGAGAATTGAACAAAAAGTTGTGCAGCATAACAGAATAATTAATCTACATGGGAGATGTTTGTTAGGAACAGTGTTGTAGTGAATTCACATTGGGAACTATTTTCTTTCTGCCCTACAGTTCTTGTACAGTTCAAATCTGTTCCACATCACCTCTCCATCTTGTATGTGGTGATTGTAGCTTGTAACAATATATTTCATGAAGCAGATTTTGAGGTTTTAGCTGCTGCTTTTCATCTCCCTTCCCGTTTCTGTCTACTTCTGCCCCACAGAATTTGAAAATAAATATTATGGAGTAGAACAGAACTCTAATTTTGACTAGTTACAAAATAGATTGAGAACTATTACTTTTGAAAAACAAGCTAACATATTTAACTGTCTATTCATATGTTCTTTGCAGGATGATTCAGTCGTTAAGGAGTGAAGCTAGGAAGTCAGAAGATATGTTTCCGCAACTTCAAGAAATTCAAGAATCTATCAGACTTGCCTTTTTAAATTGTTTTCTAGATTTTGCCGGTATGGATATATCATTTCCAATTTGATATTGGTAAGCATCTTGAAATTCAAATTTTTTGACCTGATGCTTCCTCCTTTAACCAGCTCATCTGGAGAATGTTGGCAGTGAGCTTGTCCATCAGAATTCAAGCTCAGATGGTCTACATTTGCAGAATGGATTTTCTCATGAATCCAATGAAAAACTATCATCTAATATCTCAGAAAGTGTTGTTGATCCACATCAACGATTGCTAATGGTGTTAAGTAACATTGGGTACTGCAAAGATGAAGTTTCTCATGAGTTGTACAAGAAGTACAAAAGTATTTGGCTGCAGTCGAGGTATGCAATTAGCTTCTCTTCATGATTATCACCAGGCAATGACTCATCACTATTGCACGAATCATACATTAGAAATTGATGGTTTCGTTGTGATAACATAACTGATCAAGCTACTGCACACCTGGCCTTTTTCTGAATAACTGATCAATAATATACATGTTTAAGGTTGGTTCTAGCTATACCACCTCTTGAATCTTATATAGTTATATATTATACTTGTGCCCCTGCTCAAGGAACCATGAAATGTCACCTTTCTGTTTCAATTTCAGTTATATCTAAATTTGGTAATGGACTGGGAGTCCCATTATATAGTTTTTCAAATAGCTTGTTATTGTCCAGGCTAATCGTCTTCCTTTGCTATTTTTTTCTTTCAAACTTCCAAAAGGGGATTTATATTTGTTGTAGTTTCTGACTATTATTACAAATTGTTCTCATGCCTTATCTACTGCAGGGAGAAAGATGATGAAGATAGTGACGTACAAGATTTGGTGGCATCTTTCTCTGGCATTGAAGAGAAAGTCCTTGAACAATATACCTTTGCTAAGGTAAAAGCATATTACTTATCTTGTTCCTCAAAATCCTGGATCAATCGAACATTCATTTCTATTTGATGTAAAAGTTGATGTGGATGTACATTTTCAGACAGAGTGCTATGTGTTTTTCATTATGCAATATGGTTTTTCCTATTAGTTCCCTTGTCCTTCAGTTTGAGTTCTTGTGGATTGGTAAATAAGGTTGTAACGTCTCCAGGAAACGTAAAGGAATAAGAGATGATGAAATTTTTGTATGAATTTCATTTTTGTTCATATGCATACATCCCTAGGCTGATGATGCTATTAGTGAGAAGGCACTCGAGGCTATTCTTCACACTTAAGGAAGTTCCTACTGAAACTTGTTGCATATGAAGCAATTTAAGATAAAACTGTTACTACTCTGCTGCTAGTGCATGTTGTACTTACAAGTGAGCAATATTCTTCTGATCAGGCAAATGTTATAAGAACAGCAGCTGTAAACTATTTGCTCAACACTGGTATTCAATGGGGAGCGGCATCTGTTGTCAAAGTGAGGAATTGATGATTCTTAACTGGTTTTCCCATTTTTAAAATTCCCTTTCAGAGAAGTACCTCTGTGAACATAGTTTTGCAGTGGATAGACTTAATCCTTCTCTATTGCAGGGTGTGCGTGATGCAGCCGTGGAATTGTTGCATACTTTAGTAGCTGTACATTCCGAGGTACTTTATTTGTGCCTTTTTAGGCTGTATAACTATATTCTATTTGTTGAATTCGTATTTCTCCACATGGCTCACCCGTGTTTATTTTGTCCTTTAGGATCTTTACATCTACATTGTGTTGATCCTAACATCAATGTCACACTGTGGCAACTTGAGATTCCGTCATGATTACTTTCTGATTTATACCTGTTCAGAATAACTTAATTTCCCTCTCACAGGTCTTTACTGGAGCTAAGCCCCTGTTAGAAAAGACACTTGGCATTCTTGTGGAAGGCCTACTTGATACTTTCCTCAGCCTTTTCCATGAAAACAAAAGCAAAGATCTTAAGTCACTTGATGCAAATGGTTTTTGTCAGCTTATGTTGGAGGTAGAGCATGATCTGTTCTCCTCATCATTGCTTATTCCTTTTGGTTTATCTGCTTCTTTCTTTTATCTTTTTTTTCTTTTGGCTGGTAGTTCTAGCTGCAATACAGCTTCCAAAGTACACCTGGGTCTAGATAATTTATGCACCTAATTTCCTAGTTATGTAGACATCTCCATTAATTAGATTTCTCGGGATTATGCTGTTTGCTATTCACTTATCTGTTTCTGTTATAGTGTTTTTTCATGAAACAATTAAAACTCCGTAATTATATGCATTTTGCAGCTTGAATATTTTGAGGCCGTATTGAATCCCTACTTCACACTTGATGCAAGGGAATCTCTCAAATCGTTACAAGGAATACTGTTGGATAAAGCCACTGAGAATGTGACTGAAGTTGTTGAAAATCCAGGGCATCAGCGCAGATCAACTCGTGGAAGTGAAGATGCGCTTGCAGATGACAGGCAGCAAGGGTTGACTGTATCTCCAGATGACCTGATTGTAAGAATCACATTCCATATGACATGCTAGTATGTTTAGGGAATTTAGTTAATTGCTAATATCCAATATGATAGATCACTTCGTCATAAGCAACATGTTGATTTGTAGCTGAGAGTGATGGAGCTCAAATGCACTCAAACAAATAAAAAATATGGGGCATCACACACGATCATTTCAATGCAAATGAACAAGTTAACTCCATTGTAGTAATCATTCACAGTGATCACGGGGAACTAATAATTGAAGTAAATTTCTGTGGTATCTTTTGAGTTCAATATCTTTTGCTAACGTGCTGAGTGCTTTTCAGGCTCTTGCTCAGCAATGTAGCAGTGAATTGCTCCAGAGTGAGCTTGACAGGACTCGGATAAATACAGCATGCTTTGCTGAATCAATGCCCCTGGACTTTGTGCCAGAGCCAGCCAAAGCTGCTCATGCCATAAAAGTATCAATGGATTCTCCCAGCAGAAACTTCAAAGCCTCACACATAGGGGGATCCTCAGGTTTGCCACGGCAAAGACGCCGATAAGAATATTTGTAAAAGTGACAGTTTGTGATTGCAGCTAGAAAAAATATTTGAAATCTATTTTGTAATATTAATTGATTCAATGAAATAATGTTTTTTTGGGACGACATTATTGTCGGATTTGAAATTTTTTTAAGTCAGATTTGGGTTCAATTTGCTTTGATTTAACTGACTGACAAAGTTCAAATATATCAAATATAAACAATGTCGTTTTGAGCACCACTGCTTTGATCAATTCGTGAGTGAAATAAATGATTCAAGCATTAATCATCACGCTCCTCCTCCAAATATTTCAAGAATAATCCCAGCTGTTTTCATCCAGTTACCATTTTTCACTTTGGGCTTAAAAGCATAACAAAAGTTATCTGGTCCATTTATCAAAGGAAGAAATGAGCAACATAAGATGCTAGTAATCAACATATATACACGAGTAATAATGAATATAAGATCGCCATTCATTTGCACAAGCTACGAAGTCGAATGTTGCCATCCAAATATCGTAGCCATGTACTCTCAACAGCCAATAATGGCATCAAATCGGCTAATATTTAGTCATGGAGTCACGTCCCTCAACTTCAATTAACTTTGACAATTCTCTTCACAACTAGTTTCATAACCTTCAAGAATCCATAGCCTTATTTCTCTTGACACCTGAGAGAGAGCGATAAGAAGGTTAACGAACCCGTCAACTTGCAAATGATAGCAGATGAAAGTGGTCTTTCTTTCAGCTATCAATTGGCAAAGAACAGTGCTCACTTGTCCAGCAATTGTACAATCCCATTGATTAAATTGATTGGTCATTATCTAAGCGAGAGCGTTTCCAGTAGTAACAATTTTCCAAATCTTCCATTTTCCTAAAGTAGTGTTACAAATTTTTCATCATACTAACAGAAGTAGCTTGAACATATTACAAACACGTCCATAGTATAGTAGGACAGTGTCAAACACGAAAATAAGTAGTATCTTCCCGAATATTGCAACTTGAACATCTTAAGTCCAAACTAAGCTGTCCTGAGCGGAGGAGAAACTAATATTACACCGTCTCCCCTAACAAACAGGAATGGTACTGTGCGCCTTGTAGTCTGGATCAAGAGAAAACAAATTAATATCAAATTGTGGACACCCAGTAGCATCCTCTTTAAACTAAAATTTCATCAAGAGTACTAACAATCCCAAGTACAAGTTAAGGTCGTCATTCAACAAAAGGACCAAATACAGCATACAGGAAAATCACCAACTTCCCAAATAATTTCTTCAATTCCATTAAAATCAAACTTGTGCCTTTCACAAATAGGAAAGACCTTATTAAAAGATATAATTTATAAAAAACCAGCCATCAATCCCGCAATTAAATTTAACCGATGAATTAACATTTTTAACACACGTGAAATTCTACTTATATCGTCGCAATAAGGTGACTGAAAATTTATGTCTCATATTGATTTATTAATTTTACCAATTTATCATTTTTAATATATAAATATAATAATATTTTATATGTAATGTTAGTTTATTTTATTAAAATTATTATATTTACTAATTAGCTCAATACGATATTAAATTAAGTAATTCATTTATTATTACATAAAATAATTAATTTATTATTTTATTTATCATTAATAACTAAATTGATTGATTTTTCATACTAATAAGCAAAATTGTAAAATCCTTATTATTTATCATATTTACAACTGATTAAATATATCAAAATGTATAAATAATTTTAAATGTGTAAGTTAATTTTATTAATAGTTAATAATACATTAATCAATTTAACACGATAATAAATTAAAATTTTATTTTAATACGTAATAATAAATAAGAAATACGATTATTTTATTTATAATTTATTTTTAAATAAGTAATTAAAGTATAAAATTGATTAAAATATATTAATTATAGTAAAATATAAGAAATTGATCATCTTACTTAAGAGGATTAGTAGATAAAAGGGATAACAAATTAAAAGATGCTAAAACTTTTAAAAATTTCACTTAAAATGTCCAATTTTAAAAATTTTAATTAATTGTCCAAACAATTGAAACGGTTGCTTGTTAACATTTTCCTGATATGAATGATTATGCAACTTAAAGACTGAAACATCAACTACATCAGTCAAAGTAATTTTTAATTTGTTTTAAATTTAAGCACTTAATTAAAAAAATTAAAAGATTGGAATTAAAATAATTTTTTATAATTAAATAATTTGATTGATTTTTGTTTTAATAAACAAACTGTAAAATTTCTTATTATTTTAGTAATAATTAATAAATATTATTCATCATATTTTATTTTTAGATAATAACATATTTATTTGGTTCCATATAACAATAAATAACATAGTTCATCAAATATTCATCTATTATCCATAATTCCAAACCTATTACATAATAAAATAACATATTTAACTGATTAACTTCTAATTAATTATAATAAGATATCATTAGTCATTAATTATTAGCTATTAATAAAAATAAATTAATATTATATATTAAATTATTTTGTTGTTTGATATAAGTAATGAGATGTAAATATGATAAATCAATAAAATAATAAAAGATGTACAATTTTATTTATTAATAGAAAATAATCAAATAAATTATTAAATAACTGTTAATTGTAAATTATAAATAAAGATAAGGAATTAATCATCTTATCTTTTAATACTATTACAAGATAAACAAAATATAGTGAAAGACTTAATTTATTATTATATTAAACTAATATTATTAGTAATTAATAGATATAATAAATTTTAATAAAGTCAAAGAATATTAGATATTAAAGATTATTATATTTTAATATAAATAATGATATGCAAATATGAAAAATTATTAAATCAATATGTTTAACATATATCCAACTTATGTTTTTGCTTTCTCAATCACCCTCTTTTAAGGTAGTTGTTGAGCGAGTATCCTAATACAATTACCATTTTATGCCAACTTGATTTCAGCTCATGCAAAAACTGGCCTCTTAGTTGAGTTGATATCCATGAAAATGACAGAAGTTTGTTACCTAAAGCTAACTATAACTTCAATCCTGAAGAACTATTGTTCAGGAAAGTATCCCAAAAATGCAACAATTTCATAGAACAGATTCCAGTGATAGCAATTAAGAACTCGAACAAATTCCCACTGAAACAAATAAGTTTATGTGCTCCCTGAAACAGACAATAATAAGTGACAAACAGAAAGTAATAACTGAATAACAATGTAAAACTATAACATACCCGAACAATCTCTTCATAAGTTTCGTCATCAATTTCTACAGTAGTAACTGTTTCTTCTACATCACCAAGAATCATGTTTAGATGCTGATCATAAGCCTGAAAGTCCAAATGAGCGATGAAAAGTAAGTATTAGAAACAAACAAAATTTTCCCATAGTAAGGATTAAGAAGAAATATTGCATTTGTCAGCCAGATCAGAAAATTCAAAAGCCAATAATCTATCTTCCCCTCTCCCTTTGGAATTATATACTCCATAGCCCTCCCTCCAACAACCAGGTCTACAAACAGACTTATCGCACAACAACGTTCCAGCAGCTGTTATAAAGGGGATCTTAATCTAAAACGATATCCACTGGACTACACCAAGTGATTTCAAAACCATTTTGTTACTGAAATATTAACTTAGTTACAGAGAAGTGATAACAAGGGGAGAAAGTTAGAACATAACAATTAGAGATCTCAAAAAAAGGGGAAAAAAAACTGAAATTGGGTAAATAAGTTTCTCAAAATACGAATGCCCAATTCCATCAAAACCCAAACCCATAAAACACAAACAAAAAGGAAAAAATTGAAAAGGGGGTGGTGTTAGCTAAAAAAGAGCAAACTGACGTGGAGTTTGCCGCGAAGCTCACGTTCGGAGCGCAGCTTGACGTAAATGCGCTCGTCAAGGCTAAGTCTGATGAGATCTAATGGCTCCTTCACCGCACTCTCTTCTTCGGTTGCCATTATTATTTTTTAGTCTTCTTCTTTGCCACTATATTTGATTCTGGTGGTGTAAAGCAATACTACCAACCGTAAGGGTTTTAACTTAAGCTTGCTCCCAAAGAAAAAATAATAATAAGTATTTCTTGGACTTTCTTTTGAAGGGATGGCAATTTTTGGGTCTCACGCTTACCGGAGACTTAATTATTTTAAATATTTTTATTAAAAATAATTAGGTATCAGCTAAAAATAGATTCAGATAATTTAAAATTAAACTTAATTTTAAAAATTATATTATTCTATTTTTAAAATTTTTTCTCGTTTATTTTTATCTATTTATTAATTATTTTAGATATAATATATTATGACCAATCTGCCCTTTCGTTCTCCTTTTCGTTTTTTTAAGAACAATCTTGTTTTGTGCTTGTTTTGAAGATATTTTCGTCATTTCGTTATATGTTTTGTTTTTATCCTTAGGACAAGAATTTTTATACCACAATCTTAGGAGGAATAAAAAATTTATGTCCTTATCTTCCGAAGACGGAACAAAAACAAATGAGAACGGTAAGCAAACACGCGAAAGGACAAGATTATTGTATTATGTCCTCTATCTTTGTTGCCAAATGCAGCAACCAAACACGCTATTAAGAGACATGTCAGACCCACCAACTCTTGGGTTATTCCTTGTTAGGTTTTTTTTAATATCTTTTGAGTTGTTCTGGTGCATATTTGTGACTTGCGAGTTGTTTGAGTTGGTAATGTATAGTATGTATCGATTTTAAGTCCTGTTGCATTTCCACCCTCATGCTTCAGAAAATTCATCAAACTTCGTCCGATCCAACATCCATGTTCTTCTTTCTCCAGAAGCATTGCTTACCTTTTCTTTGCCCTGCAATGAAATTCCATGGAACATATAGGATGAAAATTAGCTTGTAATAAAGATTTGAAGTGCATGTGTGCATTTATCAACCGAGCCTTTTTAACACCGCTAAGGACTTGAATACAAGAGAATTGTAGAGCAATCTCAATTTTATGCTTGTGATGTAAGTTTTCCTGCATAGTAAGACTCTGCCAGTTTTACAATAGGAAAGCTACAAGACATCACCTTTTAATACAAGCAGAAATATATCATTAGTCTACAGCTCACAACACATATCCTCATAAGTAAAACGTTTAAGACAACTTTTTGATAGAATTTTGTCACTATTTTTGTGGACTAACATAATAAACATAATTTTGTACAAATTTAATTAATTTGATGTCAAGATAATTGAGCTTGTTAATTATCTTTTAAACATGTTATTGGGTCTGTGTTCATGGGCTTGTTATGATGAGTAGGCTTGACCCATATTTTGTAGTGCACAGCAGACCCTACTACTAGGCGACCTTAAATACAGTCGCCCCATTGAGAACTGTATGTGCTTTTGTTGATTAGGGTTTGAAATAGCAGTATTCAATCCTCTGCGTCTCTGTCACATCGCTTCACAGAAAACAACAATGGATTCAATTGTTTCACAATTTCCAGGTATTTGTCTATACAATTATTGAATCTAGTATGTTGCAATTTTAGGGTTAATTAATTATGTTGATTAATTACAAAATTAATATAAAATTTCGTGTTGAATTTTCCTTCAATTGGTATCAGAGCCAATTAACCCTAATTGTAATTACTAATTTTTGGGTAATTTCGAGATATTAATTTTTCATGGAATATCGTTTTCGGTTTTGTTAATTGTTTCTATGAAATCGATTTTTGTTATTGTTGATCTATTTCGGTTTGGTGTTGAATTTTCTATTTGTTCTTTAAAACCCCATAACTCAAAAACAAATCATGAAAATCATTCTTTTTTTCAAAAAAATCTTATCTTTTGATTTTTTTCCAAACCCTTTCAGTAGCATTTTTCATGAAATTGATTGAGAGGTTTGATAGATCGTTAAATTCTTAATCTAATGACACAAATTTAGTTGAAAACAGATCAAAATTGAAGGAGTTATGGACGGTTTTCCAAACCGGGTCACGAGCCGGGTTGGACGATTCGGATTGCTAGTTTTCGGGCGGAGAAGATGAAGCCCAACCCACCAGCATCTTCCCCATGCATATTGGTGGTGCGTGTAGGCATGTGTGGCTGCCTCCGGTAGCCTTTTTCCCTAAATTTTTTTTTCTGTTTGCTCCACTTACTTAGTTCTATTTTATGGTATTTTTTTTGGAATTTTTTGAATGCTAGAAATTTTATTTTATTTTATTTTATTTTTAAAATTAATAAAAAATACAATGTTCTCTCCGAATTTTTTCTTGAAAATTTTTGTACTTGTTTCTAGTATTATTTAGGCTTGTGAGGTCTTGTGTACTCTCAGTGTTATATAGTTATGCACTAAAATTAATTTTAGATGTAATTTATGCATATAATGTTATGTTAAATGATTACTATGGTTAATTTTGTAATTGTGGTACTAACTGAATCTATGGGAACAATCTTGGGGAATGTTATTGGACTATTTTCATTCATTTTGTATGATTGTGAGCTCGCCTATCTTGAGATCAATTATTACAAATTGTTGTTGTGATGTTGTTATTGAGCATACATTAAATACTATATTAATGATGCACTTACCCTATCAATTTATCTTTATCAATGTGGTTTTTAATGTTTTGATTAATTCATTGAATTATGTCTTTAAAGTTGCAATACCCTATCGATATTAGCTTTAAGGCATAGTTTAATGTTCTGGGTGATCTGTGTTGTAATTCGAGATCCTTAAGCAGGATTGCAATTGCATGAGAAGCTAGCTGTGTTGTTTACTCAATTATGCTACTTGTTGATACACTTGCTAAATCTCCCTGCTTTGTATCAATTTTTAGTTTTGAATTCTTTGATTAAGCTGAATTGGACCAATTATGAGGACTGGCTTGAATCATTGAATCTTTTTGTTTTTGCGGTTTCTAATTTTAATGTTACTCTTATTGAGGATGAGCCTGCATAACTCACTGCTGAGACTTCCATTGTAGATAAAGTTAAATATGATAAGTGAGTTTGTTCTAACAAGGTCTGTTTGATGACCATCAAGTATACAATGAAGAAGACTATTAAAGAGAGCATCACTGAAATTGATAATGTCAAAAATTATTTAGTACAATATCTAATGGTTGATCGTCTATCTTCTTCTGAACTTGCCCAATCTAAATCAGTATATATTTCAATTGTTCTTTGATCTCCTTTCTTGAATAACAGTCCTTTTCCTGGAGCACCTTTTAGATACTGTAGGATCTTATAGACTGCCTCCAACACTCACAGCAAGTATTCAATACCATTGTCAGTATGAAGGATTTGAATACTAGTTTGGAATTGATTCTTTTTGTAATCCTTGTTGTGCACCTATTCAAAAGGGTGACAAACTCTCGAATAATCAGTGTCCTCAAAATGATAAAGATAAGTCAAAGATGGAAAAGGTATTATATGCTTCTACTGTTGGCAGTCTTATGTATGCTTAAGTTTGTACACGTCCTGATATTGTTTTTGTTGTTGGTGTACTTGGGAGATACTTGAGTAACCCTGGTGTGGGTCATTGGTAAGATGTAAAACGAGTTCTGAGGTACCTATAAGATACTAAAGATTGCATGCTTACTTACAGGATGTTTGATCACCTTGAGGTGATAGGTTATTCTAATTCTGATTATGGTGGCTGCCTTGATGATCACAAATCCACATCAGGATATATCTTTATGCTTGCTAGAGAAGTTGTATCTTGGAAAAGAGTTAAACAAACACTTACAACAACTTCAACTATAGAAGCAGAGTATGTGGCTTGTTATGAAGCTACTTGACAGGCAATGTGGTTGAGGAATTTCATTTTTGAGCTTTATCTTGTGGAGAGTGTTTCCAAACCTCCAACCATATATTGTGATAACTCTGCTATGGTGGGCTTCTCTCAAATATGCAAGAACTCTGAGCGTTTGAAACATTTTGATACAAAGTATATGTTTATTAGAGAGAAGGTTAAAGAGTTTCAAACTCATATAGAGCATATATCCACTGATCTTATGGTAGCATATCACCAAAGGCTTGACTATTAAGGCTTTTGTGAGTCATGTAACCCGTATAAATCTATTTAGATCTTTTTATGCCTTGGATTAGTGGGAGTCCATCTTTTATGTTAATTTTGATAGCAACATTGTATTTGACTATTTTGTTATTCAATCAAAAGACTTTTGCTTGTAATTGTTGCTATTATTGTTATTGATATACTACGTTTAAATATTTGTATATATTTGGCATTTTTTTGGAGACATTTTGTACTCAGTCTCATTTTGTTGTTCTAAGATATTTTGTTAAATCTCAATTGGCATCTTGGGTTGATGTTTAGGCCATTTTGTTTGGAATTGCACAAATGGATCACCATTTTGTGTGCATTTTCTATAGTGCCCCTTACCTAGGGATACGCATCAGTGTTGGGCCTCGTTTTCGAAACCCAACCCTCTTACGAAAACATGAAACCTTGAGCGTGGATATGACCTCGAAAAGGTTCTTTCATTGAACCCTTAAAAGACATTATCGATTTAAACTCATTACTATTATTATTATTTTTTTCTTCATAACATCCCAAAAAATTGCTCACAATTTGCTCAAGGATGCTCGTACAAATCAGTCATTAAACTTATACTCAATTCGCCTATTTGCAGACAGAATTTGAAAACCTTCAAATCGGGATTTCAATTTTACTTCTTCATATAAATCATAGCTCTAAATCTCTTGTTTAAGTCGAAGCAAGAATCACCTCAAACGGAGTTATACAACTCAAGATATCAACAAATTATCATAATGTGTTCATATTCGAAACAAGCCCTCCTATCCGACCTCTCACTAGCTTTTATTCAAACTTTCTCAAATAAACTCTAAATGATACAATTTTCCATGGAGAGGTACCTACATGTCTTAGGAATTCAATGCTTCAAGAATCGCCTCAATCCGAGGTCGGATGAGTGAGTTATGATCAAAACAATACAACATGATCAAACCCTAAATCGATTTGAAACTCTTTTGGCGCAAATGCCATAACTTTCTCTACAAATATCCAAATGCCTTCGTTCTAGTTCCATTTGAAAGATAACATTATGATCTACAACTCGTATTAGAGGCCTCAAAATTAGATTCAGCCTCAAAACTGGTTAAAAACACGATTTTCATAAGTGAACCCGAGGCTGTCCGTTTAACGGACACAGACTGGCAAAACACTCCAATTTCACCCGAGACTGTCCGTTAAACGGACATCCATGCCATGTCCGTTTAACGGACACATACTGCCCTAACACTCCAAAACTCCTTCTAAAGCCTTTCCAAAGCTTCCAAACTCCATCCTAACCCCATATACATTCATAATCACCCCAAATTCATTCAACAACATCAAACAACATTGGAATTCAATTCCAATTCATTCGTCACATATATTCAACCCAATATCACCATGTTCTTCTAACATTAACAACCATTGGCAATCTCAACCAAAGATAACCACATACATCATATTCAAACTTTAAATAAACATAATCATACAACATAAACTTCTCAAGTCTTAACTCATCATCCATACCTAATTCACATTCCAATTCTCTAACCATTCAAATACCAATCCACATACATCAACTCCCAAACTTCAATCAACTAACTCATAAAACACACAAATTCCTATCATTCATTATAGGAATCAAGTCCATACTTCTCATACAACATTATTTCTTCTAATGCTCATAACACACCTTTCAATATCCATCATGCTATTCTAGCACAAACAACAAATGGCACTCATACAAACAATTATACTATACACAATATCCATTTACAAAATCATATATTTCAGCCTTCAAAAGACATATTCAAATACATAGGGACATCCCCAATTTTGCACTCTCATAAATAAACAAAATAAACATTTGAACAACCTTCCTTACAAATTGAAGTACACATCACAACTTAAACCATTACAATGAATACTCAAAATTTATCATTCTTAAGAAGCTATACAAAGGGTTCATCTAGCTTAATACAAACTAACTATCTCAACGCGTCCAAATGTCTTGCAAGGATTACCGGCCTTCGAAGACTACACCTGAGGGGGGGGGGGGGGAAACATGGGTTGAGCTTGACAGCTCAGTGGCTAAACCATTTATAGCCATTGGCTTTTGAGCCACACAAACAACCAATACATATACATACACGCATGTATATAAACATACATACATCAATAATAATTCATCCATTACAAAGCAAATGACACTTCATAATTCAAATTATCATCACTTATTAACCACAAATTAGGTCATTGTATCATTCAAGTGTAACACACAATTCATGAATGCAATGCACATCAAAGGCAAATGCACAATCAAATGGCTTGAGGGTTTCGTGAACAAAATGACGAAACCGAAGTTTGCGTCATGAACGAAACGAGTCCATTTCGGATCTCGTGGGCCACAAGCGGGCAGCCGGGAGAAGGCTTTGGTCGTCAACGTGCACGTGACTCGAAACGGTTCCACTCTCGCCCACACAAGGCACATAATTCAATTCAATGCTTAATTTAATCATTCATAGACAAAATGCCATGATTCACATGACATATGCATAATTCAATTGTTCATACTCTCATTTCTTTCTTATACAAAATGCCATGATTTAGCCCAATGGCATAACAAACGTAGCGAAATGTCAAGCATTACACAGTGCATGGCATGACATAATCACAATTTCATGATTCAATCATCCATTCATATACAAAATGTCATAATTCAATTTAATGGCATGATAATCATATCCAAGGTCAAGCATTTGAAATTTCATAACATGACATATTCACAATTTCATTTGTTTCATCAGTTAGACAAACATCATATCAACATAGCAACCATTCTAAGTCAATCATTTAACACATAACACACATACGCACATTTTTGCCATTTGCACCAAAAACCATAAAGGGTTTACCCACCTTATAACCTTGAGAATTTCAAATCAATGGCTTCCTTCTCCTTGAATATGCTCTTGATTCCTTAAAACACAACAATAACCTCATCATTCTTCATAAATTTCGAAATCCCCTTTTTCCAAAAACCCTAAATTGAATCAAGTTTCAATTTAACTCTATCTATAAATCAAATGGGCTAGGAAACCCTAACCCTAACCTAAGAACTCAAAAATCCCATGAGTTTCACTATTCATCATCTTCTTCCTACTACTTTCTCTCACTAGAGTTTTTCTCCATCACAACCCTAACCCATTTCTTCAACAATCAAGAAGAAAAATGATGGAACTTACCTTAGAATCTTGATTTCTTCCTTGGATCCACGAAAATCTCCTCCTTTTCCTTGGATTTTCTTATCTTCTTCTCTCCTTCCTCTTCTTCATTTTCGTTCTTCTCCTTCTCTTTTGGCAGCCACGACCTCCTCCTCTTCTTCTTCTATTTTGTCTTTTATTACTCTTGTTCTTCCAAAATGCCCTCATTAACCTTGTCTTGCCCATTTTGCCCTCCTTTGCTCTTTAACCTCACAACTTAAACTTCTAACTTCCTAATTAATTATCTTAGACCAATTGAAGGAATTTGCCAATACTTCCTTCTAGAAAAATGTTCCTCAATGTCTTACGTTTCCAACGACATCAAAAACGCTCAAATCGAGTCAGAAACGAAAGAGTTATGGTCGAATTACTATCGGACTTGCACAAAATCCGAGACTGAACATTAACCCAACTTTGACTCAAAAATTTACAACCTTAGGGACTAAATTAAAACTCAATCCCTTCATATGATTTGTATCCCCATATCTTAACTTTATTTCACCTCAAACCTCGCTTCAATCGGATCTCTACAAATCCCGAAATTCGCAAAGTACTGAACTATGTTCACAAACTTTCCTGTCTCACTTTGATTCAATTAATCTCTTTTCATTTCATTTCAATCTCATAATTTCCTCTCTTATTTACACATAACTACTTGCCAATAATTCCTCGGTTAAAAGTCCTTGCTCATAGAAAGGTTCGAGGTCCAACAACCAGGGCGCCCGGAGGTCATTCCAGTACATAACCTAGGATAAAGGCACGCTACGTTTGATCACTACACTCACTCCACATGACATGGTACATAATCACTTGTAAAGCATCATAAAAAATTCACAGTATTTAAAAACTAACTTTTTTCCTCATTTCATTTCATAAACACCGAATATCTACGTTGTGTCTTTCAATAAGTTTTATATGTACATTCACAAAATACAATACAGGAGTAATCTATACGACAGAAGAGCCCCTCAGTAGCTAGAGTCGTCTCTCGGTCTTGAAAAGACAACGTTGCAATTTTGATGAGTTTTGCAAACTCAATGAGTGAACCATCATTGATGAATTCATCGGATCTTATACACATATCACATATTGCATAATTACTCATTTTAAGCATACATTTATTGTTTAGATACTCACATAATATGGCATGCCACGTAGTCATTCATTATCTTCAGTCTTATAATGTTATATGCATGAGACTCGTGTTTATTCTTATTGTTGTGACTGAGTGCCTATCACATACTTATACAAATACTGGCCCATAGGGCTCAGTCATAACAGAATCACGGAGCATAGCTCTACATGCAAAATCAGAGTTCACGGAGCAAAGCTCTACGTGGAAGTGCTTCAAATTGGCAACTCAAATCACAACACCTTTATCTGAGCATGCATTTTATGAAATGCATCACATAATGATCATGTCATATCACATATGATGTTAAATCAGAAGCTTACATTCATCGGACCTAAGTCCGACATTCAACTTTATTTGAGAATTCATATAACATACAAAATTTCATAACAGATCAAAGCACTTCCAATACATGCCCAACTATTATACTCCTCGGACTTCAAGTCCGGAATTCAGAATCAGATCACAAACATTTCAATAATATGGAAGTTTAAGCAAATCAAATCCATTAAGAACAAATCAATCCTAGGAAAACATCTAGGTTGGCTAACAAGTTGCTCCCGAAGCTAATGCCTGAAAGTTCCGGCAACGTCTGTGGGTTGACTTTCCAATTGCTCCTCTATAACAAATAACATACACATATATCACAATTTGCACAATCATAGATATTTAATAATGCATATGAATGCAATGAAATATGTACAATGCATGTTCATGACAACCTCGGGTATTAATCCATCAATGTTATCACAAGATTATTCTCATATCAAAACTCATGTTTATTTTTCCCAGTCACCCCTTTCTGGTCTACTACATTAAATCAGAAAGTGAATTTGAAGTAATTAGGTCATATTCTCTTCTAGAAAAGTATTCCTTTATTTCTTATGAATCCATTTGTACCAAAATCACTCAACTTGGTTTAGGAAACAGGAAGATATACCTCAAACAGTTTTGGACTGCTCTTGTCCAAAATGATGTACTATGCACAATTTTCATCTGAAATTTAAACATCTTAGAGACTAAATTAGATTCTAAGTTCTTCATACCATTTGTAGCTCCATGTCTCTAGTTTACCACAAATCAGAAACAATCTCATTTGGAGCTCCATAGATCAAGATATCATCAAAATACTGAAGTATGTTTAGTAGAATAACAACAACTCATACTATTTAAGAATACACTCACTATACCCGTTCAATTTTTTTCACTCAATCTTTTCTCAGTTTGATTTAGAGGGCTATGATTTTTGGTAAAGATGTAGAGAAAGATCTTACGAGTCCAATGATTCAAGAATCAAGTCATTTGGGTGTCTATAGAAGGAGTTACGTCTAAAAGAATCTAACATGTTCATGTCTTTACTCAAATTGTACATATCTTGGCGCAATTGCCATAACTTTTGCTACAGATGTCGGATTGACTTCGTTTTTTGTTGATTTGAAAGAAGACTTCTAGATCTATAACTTTCATGAGACTATAAATTGAGATTCTTCCTTTAAAAGGATCAGAAATAGGACAGAAGATGATGATGAAAATTGAGACGAAGCAGAAGTCAATATAAGATGAAACAAAAGTCAAACTAAGACAAAACAAATTGAGACGAAGCAAACTAAGACGATGCAAATTGAGACGAAGCAGAAGTCAAACTAAGATGAAACAAAAATCAAACTAAGACGAAGAAAATTGAGACGAAACAAACTAAGATGATGTAAACTGAGACGAAGCATAAGTCAAACTAAGATGAAACAAAAGTCAAACTAAGACGAAACAGAAGTCAAACTAAGACGAAGCAAACTGAGACGAAGCAAACTAAGATGATGCAACATTATAACTTGTAATGCTCATATCTCTAAACTTTGATATCTAAAATTTACAAACTTTATATTATTGGAAAGCTGGAAAGATCATCTACAACTTCTAAGAAGACAACTTTGCCAAAATCTATCTAGATTAATCTAGATTTTCTCACGAAGTTAGAACACGAATTTTGCATTCAGCTCCAATGTACTACACCTAATTCTCAACTTTATGACAAAGTTTGAGATTCTTAGAGATAGAATTTAAATTTGATGTCTTCATAAGAAATGTAGCCATATATCTCTAGTTTAATATAAATTAAGAATCATCTCGTTTGGACAACTAGATAAAACGTTGTGGCTAAAAGACTAAAACATATTCAGTAACCATTTTTCAGATTTTCAAACTTTCAATATTTAACATCACCAAAACACCAAAAAATATTTCAAAAACTAATTTAACACTATAATTGAATTTATTTCCTCCCAACCACCCAACATTTATGAATATACTCATAAATGCCACTTTCGATGCAGATAACAATAACTTCTCAACTTTCTTTCATAAATCACTAACTCTAAAGTATTTATTCACTACTTACCTATCTAAAACTCCAAAATCTTCAAGCCCTAAACCCCCTGCAATTTACGTATTTCACTGTATACAATGACCAGCTTCTGGTTTTTTCTTAGGGTAGAAGACACAAACAGCAAGGTGGGTTTGGGGTAAAAAAGGGAAAGCGTAGATATCTCTTAGAAGGTGTTTAACGGAAAACTCTGTGAATGGGAAAAACAATTAAAGAAGATGACAATGAAGAATGAACTTAGACATATAACTTAACCTTTCAACTCTCAGAAACAGTAATCTACATCTAGCAAAAGTACACAACCTAAGAGATAATTGTCGCTTCCCTCACATCAAGCTCTAACTTAGTTTCTTTTGAAACTAACTCCTTTTAGCTCTCCTTTTTACAATACAACTATCATCTTTACAATCCAATTTTTCCCCAATATTCTTTTGATTCCTTTTTCCATAAAAATTCCAAAATTTATGCCTAAATTCAACAAAATTCACAATTGCAATATTCTTACTAACCAATAGAATTTTTCATATAAATAAAATTTAAAATTCTAAAAAAACTCAAAAATTATAACTCAATCTAATTATACCTGGAATTATTCATGAATGAATGTACAATTATTTTCATGTCCCATGACTTCACTATTTATATGTATGTATATAACATAATATGCATGAACATGGAGATGCATTTCTAACTCTCATAATCACTCACATTTACCATTTTAACCTTCCTACAGGTAATGGGATATTACAATTTTCTTATGACACATTCTGTTTAGGTCATCGAGGTATGGGTATCTTGCATATATGTTATCAGTACTCCTATCGGATTTGATTTCTATATTGTTGAGGTACTTGTAACCTAATTTTGAACTTATGATTGAGATATTGTTGGCTTTACTTTGACATCTTATTGTGGCTATATATTGTTATATTAATCTAGGGATTTGTTTTTATTATTCATTAATGTTTATTATGCTGTCCAAGTGGGAGAATGATAGAATTTTGTCATTAATTTTGTGGACTAACATAATAAACATAATTTTGTACAACCCGATTAATTTGATGTCAAGATAATTAGGCTTGTTAATTATCTCTTTAACATGTCATTGGGCTTATGTTCATGGGCTTGCTATGATGGGTAGGCTTGGCTCATGTTTTGCAGCGCGCAGGAGGCCCTATTGCTAGCCGACCTTAAATACAGTCGCCCCATTGAGAACTATATGTGCTTTTGCTGATTAGGGTTTGGAATAGCAATAGTCAATCCTCTGCGTCTCTGTCACGTCGCTTCACAGAAAACAACAATGGATTCAATTGTTCCACAATTTTCAGGTATTTGTCTATATAATTATTGAATTTAGTATGTTGCAAATCTAGGGTTAATTAATTGTGATGATTAATTACGAAATTAATCTGAAATTTTGTGTTGAATTTTCCTTCACTTTTGATCATGTATACAGTTTGTATAAAGGATGCAGGTGCTAGGCTAGTCAAGTGACCGTGAACCATGCTCAATTGAAATTGATATTCAGCAATTTCACGAGCTTAACATAAAGCGTGCAATGGCAAACTAGTCAATGAGAGTGAATCTTGATATGCCTGAATCCATTGGCATTTTAGCACCATTACCAGCTTCTCAGTCCTCAAAGCTACTTGATTTAGACAACAGAAGACGTGGAAAACGCAAAGTTTAGTCCCTGAGTTCAAATTTTCGCATGTTATTCTTGTGGAAGGATAGGTAGGAAATCCTAATCTATATGAGAATGCATAACTCCAACAACAAAAGAAAAGCAGCATATGATTCTCACTGTTATAGCTGTGTAGTTTTCAAGTGAATTAATTATAGTCCTTGCTCTCTCTCTCTCTCCCCGTGTCTCTCTCTTTATCTCTCTCTTTCTCCTTGTTATGTGCGTATGTTTGGGCTTCATGGGCATAGATGCACGGTTATCATGGCCAGCTGGCGTGATAGGATAAGGGTAAACGATACATCTTAAAGTCCTTGTGCCTCATCCTTACTGCATAGTGAGTCCAACCCAATTTTCTTTATACCTTTGCGGGATCCTTTTTTTTCAGGTGTAGGGGAAATATTCCTACGATTGACGTATAAAACCATAGCATTGTCATATTCTCATGGCCGCTTAGTAAAGACTCATAATGCAACTAGCAACGAGAAAGCTGGTATTTGCAAGGATGTAAGGTAATAGCAGATTATGGTCACCATCAGGTATATATATATATATACTGTCATTTTTTACGTATTTACTCTTTTAACGTACATCACTATTATCTTATTATATCTACATATGGGTCTACTGGAAACAGTCCCTCTACAATATAGGAGTAAGGCTGCGCACTATCAAACTCTCCCAGACCCCGCTTCAGTGTGAGACTTCGGGGTATGATGATGATGATAGGTGAAATGTTCAAACATAGGTCTGTAAATGAATGTAAACCAATTTTGATTGACTGGTTAATTTTTCTTTAACATCTTTAGTAACAAATATGTCTATTGAATCTTTATTTGTGCATTACTATAGACTACCAGGGTCTCATGAGTCATGGATAAAAGATTGGTAGGGTTGGAAAAAATAATAAAATCGATACATAAATGTATAGAGTTGTTGAGATGGAGATAATGAAGGGGTGTTTGGTTCTACTTCTATTTTTTTGTTGTAGTTTTTAGTTTTTATTTTTAGTTTTTGTTTATATTTTCTTTCAAATAAAACAAAAACTTGTTTGATTGTTAATGTTATTGTAGTTATATTTTATCATTGATAATAATTACATTTTAGATAAATCTTAAAGATACATTATTTTAAAATAAATAAAATTATTTAATCTCTTATGTAATATTTATTAAGAAATTAATAATAAAATTATGTTATTTTAATAAAATAAATAATTTATAAATTAATATTTTATTTATAAATTAAAATTTATTTGAAATATATTTTAATTATTAAATCAAATTTTATTTGAATATTTATATATTTTAAATTTAATTATATATAATTTAATTATAAAATTAAATTAAATTAAATTATTCATAATTTTATTGATAATTAATGTTAATTTATTAAATATATAAATATAATGTTGAATTAAATTATTCATATTTTATTAAATAATTAAATAATATATATTTAAATAATAGTAAATCAGGTTATAAAAAAACAGAAAACAAAAACCACTTTTTATGGTTTTCATAATTTTTGAAAACAGGAAGAAACTAAAACTAAAAACCGAAATTAAAAACTCAAGCAAACAAGATTTTTTTCCTGAATATGAAATCAAAAATAGAAAACTAAAAATAAAAATGGAAGCAAACACCCCTGAAACTTTACACACAATTTTGTAACTTAGATATCATCATCACCATCACACCCAATTTAAAGTTCCCCAATAAAACGGGGTCTGGAGAGGTCTAATAGTATATAGCTTTACCCCTATATAGTAGAGATGTTATTTTCGATAGACTCACATATAAATGAGACAATATAAGAGTGATACAAGTTACAGAGAAAATAGGTAAAACTAGCACAAGACATTATTAGAAATAATAATAAAATAACAAAATACATACATATATATATATATATATATATAGTAATGAAAATAATATTAATAACAATAATACTACAAATGCTAATAATAATAATAATAATAATAATAATAATAATAATAATAATAATAATAATAATAATAATAATAATAACAAATATAAATACAAAAGACAATAAATAATTAAAAATAAAAATAAAAATAAAACGAAGGAAAGTAATAACTAGTGTGCCAACCGAAGGGATCCTCAGTCCTGTATTATTTTTAAAAAATAAGAAAGGAAGAGAAACTTGAACAGTTGATCAAGTAGGGACCAGTTGGTCAACCCGATGCACACAAATCAGGCATACGTAACTAACCTTGAACCCTTGAGTAAAGTTTTATTAAAGAATCTTAGAATGGAAGATAAAAGCAACCGAAAGACTACAAAAATAGGAAGGCCTTACCAGAAACAGTAAACACAGAAACCGGTCAAGAGACACTAGTAAACCAACAGACAGAAACTTCAGTAGTAAACAATTAATACAGGCATGAAAAAGCAACCAAAGGATGACAAAGGGAACGTAGGAGAAATTTTTTTTTTGAAGAATCAATGCACATGAATGTGTCATGGACCAATTGAAAATAGTAATGTAATCAAACCATGTTTGTCAAGGTTTAGGCACTCAGTAAGCCTTTACTGTTGAGGCATGAAGGTGAAGGTGATCGATGTGTCGAGGTGTGATGTTAAATGGAAAAGACGTTTGCAAAAAGTTATGTGTCAAGTTGGAACTAAATCCAAGGGAATTGTCTTGTATTAGTAGACGCATCAGGTTCTAAAGTGGACTACCAACGGTTCTCAAAAGGAAAAGATTGACTGCCTCTCGTGCCCATAGCGGACTTGTTAGGCGGCTTAAGGAAGGTAATGGAGGGGAAGTATCCTGGTCAGACACGCTTCGGCAGTAAAAGTACGCTTAACGATAGCGACGTATGTTGTCAAGCCTTGTCGTCCCCGAACAACCGGCTTGTTTGATCTAACATGAGCTTCATACAAATCCCAAAAGAAAAATCCCAAGCTGGCTTGTTCAATAGCGAGGTCACACGTTACGCACTATGCTCCGTTTGAATAAAATAGAAAACTCATTTGCTCGTAGCCTCAAACTTCAACTAAGCCGGAGAACCACGAGCTTCATCCCACTTAGAAGACTTGAAAGAATCATTACATAACAATACTCCATAATAAAAATAAAGATGACACTGAAAAACTCCAAGGATGACTAGGACTGTCACCCATTATTGCCATAAACGGATGGGAGATACTTATCAAGATGGCTAAAAAAAAAGCTTACTAACAAGAATATGCCCATTGACAACCTACAACAAACTTGCACTAAACATCAAAGAAGCACAAAGTAAAAGTGTGCACCTAAAAACTGGGTGTTAGGGGCGGAGGCGGTTTCCTCGTGCCATGCATACAATACCAAAACATAAAAATATCTGTTACTTGATGTACGGGTATGACAACTATTCAGGGGAAGGAATGGGTAGTTTCACCGGGAGAGACATCGACGGAAAAGGAAACTTTTCGACAGCCTCGTATCATTCACCCAAAATCACAACCGAAATTGAGTGCACGAAGCACCAACCAAAACCTCAAAACTTCCTCTTTGAAAAAACGTTTCGGTTTTGACCATTAACGTGTTGGATTCTCCTCTCTACGCTTTGGTTTTCAACTGTTAAGTTACAAGCTTGAAACAGAATCATCAACAAGTTCAGTTAGCAGTATATAGCAATTATAAAATTTCAACATTAACCCATTTTCATAGCGAACAACGGAAGCAGATAGACACAGATCTGAAGGGAGAGGTGACAACGGGAGCAGCAAGACTTGAAATAACATAAATATATATAAATTATCAAAAACCATTACCTGTTAACCACTTGACTGACTGTTGGTTGAACAAATATATGAACCTTTGCTACCTGAACTAACCTGCTGGACACAAAGTTATGGCTAGCTCCACTATCAACCATAATGACTATAGGCATTTCATTTAGCTTACCTATCAAAACCATTGACTTTGGGGTTGGGGATTGATGCTTCCCTAATTCCCTAAACTCTGCAGAATTGCACACTAGTTCCCAATCTTCTTATTGTTCCTCTCTGTTAGACCCCGAATTTTTTATATGATAATATTAAGCATTTTATACCTTGATTTGATTAATTTGAAAACATTAGTGGGTTTACTTGGGTTTAGTATGGTTGAATGAGAATTATTTATGAGGACATTTTGGGAAGTTTACTTAAGTTGGAATGGATTTAGGCTTATTAGGAGGGGTATTTTAGTCTTTAACCACCCTAGGTAGGTTTTAAAGAAAGACTTAGAAGAAATAGAAAAGGAAGGAAAGAAGAGGAAAAAGAAAAGAAGAACAAAAGAAGAGAGGAGTGCGCCGTCGGTGGTGAAGGAAGGAGAAGAGAAGATAGATTTCGATTGTTGCAGTTTTCCGACAGTTTGAAGCTATTTCCAGGTAAGTTTGTCTTCATCCCGTTGTATTGTGGCTAGATTGAAACCTAAGATGGTTTGAATGTGTTAGAATCGACGGTTTTAGGGTTTTAAGGAAAAAATGTTGAGATTGCTTGGGTTGATGCATTTGTGTTTGATTTTGAGTTGTTAATAGGTTAGAAATGTAGCATAAGTCTTGATCTAAGTTTAGATGTGGTGCATTTGAGTTTGGGAACGAAATGAAGTTGGAAAATGCTGAAACGGGGTTGAGTCGCAGCTCGACCCAAGACGTCATGACGATGTTTCATGGAGAATTGGTAACACGTCGCGTGCACCATGTGCACGTCATGGCAATAAAGAGATATGCCTTGTGGCAAGACAAGATCTCAGACGCCGCGACGCACACTTCGGTGCATGCCGCGGCGAGCCCCCCTGTTTTTCGAAAGTGAAATTTTTAGTATTTTGGGCATATCTTTTGGTGTAGATGTCCTATTGAGGTGATTCTTGATCCGTTGTGACCTAGAAATAAAGGGCTACGAGTTGCATGAAGAAGGGAAGTTCGGAATTTGTTTCGAAGGGTTCGAGAATTTAGATGGAAGTCGGATGGAGACCTTTAATGCTTTATTTTGATTGTCAAGCTTTATGGAATATTTTCTATGGATTGTTAATTAAAGAGAACTTGGTTTATTATAGGGAACCAAGCTGATTTGACCCAATCGCAAAAGGGAGGGTAGCAGTGAGTCTGATACTCAAGCGATACTAGGTGGGTAATATGTTTATGGTTATTGTGTGTATGGGCGAATTGCCTTGTGTGTGCTTATTTGCTTGCATGATATGACCTTGTTGGTATTGAATTACATGAGAAATATTGAATATGCATTTTGATTATGATTATGCATGGCTTAATAGGCCTTATGGCAATGGACAAGAATGAGAATTTAGAACAATGTGAAAAATGTTGTGAGCATGAATCGAATGGATTATGTGATTTGTTTGGGTAAGAGAGTTACGGATGGAGTCACGTGCACATTGACATTAAAGCCTTCTCCCGGCTGCCCGCTTGAGGCCACGAGATCTTTGAGAAATCGGACTCGGATAGTTTACGGATTTACCTTTGGTTTATCCGGATCGTTTACGGAACTCTCGAGCCAATTGATTGTGCATACACGAGGGACTTGTTGAGCATAACACATGATTGATATGACTGACTTGTTGCATAAGAATTGTTATGTTGAGAAATAGAAATTGCATGACCTATGTTTATATGAATGTGAATATATTGATGACTTTTGATTTGCTAGTGATATATGTATATTGCTTGATTGTGTGGCTCGTTGCCAATGGCTATAAACGTATATGCCATTGAGCTTCGCAGCTCACCCCATTTCTCTCCCCTCTTCAGGTGCAGATCGAGACGATTGTCGACCTTGCAAGGCATCGAAAACTTCAAGCTAGTTAGGAGCCTTGTATAAGTTAGTACTTTGGTTAGCCCACCAGCATTTCATCATGGAGCATACTTTTGTATTTTTGGGATTTACTTTCATTTTGTATTGTGCTACATTTTGAGACTACTTGGTGAATTTCTTCGAATGAGAATGATAGATGATTTATGCAATTGGAATGATGAATGTATGTTTAGAATGCATGTGTAGAATGTATGCATATGTATGAGTATATGTATTGTTATATGAATCGAATTATGTATTTGTATGGATGTTGGGATCGGGCCCGAAGGTATTTGGGCGCCTGTCGTCAGCGCAACCCTAGGGGCCGCCTCGGGAATCGGGGATCCGAGACCCGGGCCCAACACTCTCCCACTGACGCTTCTTAATTATTCAACCCAGTTTCTACTTCGTCACCTTCCTAAACAATTAGCTTATATTCTTTATCTGGGCATCGGTGGAGTGGACAGTAAGTCTGTCCACACTTAAAACACAACCCCTTGGCCCTTCTCTTTATAAGTTGCTCGTAAGTCAAATTTTTTGTTCCCCTCTATTTTGAACCCCTAAGACGATGACCTTCAATGATGGGGCTTCGGTTCTTATTGGGTAAGTCCCTTGCCTCATTCTTGGTACTACCAGCTATGTTGGTTGGCTGAACCGGACAATGAATGTTAGAATTACCCAATTGAGACCCATAACTTGAAAAGAAGCTTTTGAGTTTATTTTTCCCTCTCTTGGTCATATCAACCCTTCACCGACTAGTTCCCTCTCCACCTTACGTGCGACAGAAATGAGACGTGCTCACGTTGAGGGATCATAGGTTCGAACCCTGTTCTTTATTTCTTCACATAACCCACCCATAAAACAACTCATCTACCACTCTTCTAGAAAATGACCAATTTACGACGCAACTCTCTCAAATTCATCAAGATACTCATCCACCGAACCTCACTGGGTGTAGCATCTCACTCCCGCAAGACCCGAACCCGATATCAATGGTGATATCCGAGCCTGTGTCTCACGAGGGTGGTATGCTAGAACAGTCAAACAGTTCCAAAAACTCAGTAAGATATTTTTATTTTTGCAAACAATCGAGTGCGCGTAAATCAGTAAACAATTTAGGCCTGTGATACGAAAACATTTCGATCAAAACATAATTTCAGTCATAAAAACTTTCAACAACATTTAATCATTTTATGCACAAAAATCCATAGCCAATATTAGGCTCAATTTCATTTCTGAACATTTTCAGTAATCACATTACAATACAATATTATCCAATTGGGGCCCAATAAAATAAAACTCTCTATTCTGCGAAGATACAAATTTACACATAAATTAGAATGACTCAAATGCAGACGTGAAACCGATCCCGACATCAAACTCTAACTCTCTTGCAGCAATCATACTCCCGTTTGTCTAACGGGGTACTAGGCAATTCTTGAAAAATAATTGCAATGTTGGGTGAGTTTGCGAACTCAATGAGAAACCATCATCGATGGTTCACCCAATTCATGCATATCACAAGCAATTCACAGTTTCAGTCAATTGCACGTTCAATATCATCATATAACAATTTACATAACTCATGCAATTTCGCAAATCGGTTATCACTTTTATATGCAATGCACATGTGACTCTTTTCCAGTTTATTTCAGTGTTGTGACCGAGCGCTTAACAGTGATCAGTAATTAGACGCGTCTAGGGAGTAGGAGAGCCCTCTGGGAATGCACTAACTCCCCTCGAGCTCGTGGCTCGGTTTAGTAACAGTGTTCGAGCTCGAGACTCTTTTCAGTATCAGTAGCGACTCAGGTCACAATTATCGTTATCTGAACATGCCTTCATGCATGAATGCATATGTCCCATTTTCCATTTACAGTCAGTTTACATTTCAGTGTCCCATTTCCCATTCCTTCGGACCTTCGGTCCTGTATTTCAGTCATATACATTTACAATTTATTTCATTGGTGCATTTATAATCATTTACACACAATAACACTTCAATATCAAGTTTCCAATATTTCGGACACTCCTGGTCCGAAATCAATCAAAATCAGAAACACATATCCATCCATTATCTCCACATGGCATCAATGCATATAATATTAAACACACATAGATTGAGGAACCAACTAGGTTACTCACCTGCACTTCCGAGCTACAGCCTGGAAGTCCCAGCGATATCTGTGGAATTGTCGTTCCAACGGTGCCTCTATAACAGTCAAATAATCATTCATTACAAAGTGCATAATCACAATAATTCAATGTTGCAATTAAAAGATGTACAATGCCTATTCATGACCTTCCCGGCTCTAATTCCCATTTTCCACTTTCTTTTGTCACGATCTAACTTTTCACTCAAATGATCAATAATAACTCATTCCAATTCAATTGACCTATTACGGAATTTCACCAATTTCAAATTTTAACATTCAGTCAATTTACCAAGTCATACTCATTGGATATTCTCAAGAAACCTCAAAACCAGTGTCACTACTCTCTAAATCCAAATTCACCCCTTTAAGCTCAGTTTCTAAAACCCCAATTGCATGAAACAACCTTTAGGTTGTAATAGAACCTATTCTCAATTTTCATTCAATACTTCCTTTCTTTTCCTCAATTGTAGACCTCTTTCTCTAGATCATAACGAATCAAGAATCACCTCAATTGGAGGTCTACACCATTAGTTATGCCCCAAAAACAAAACCAAATCAATTCAGAAATTTAGCCCTCGCCGCGACCTCTGACCTCTCGCCGCAACGTCCTGAAATCGCTCGCCGTGACGTGGAAATTGCTCGCCGCGGCGAATACCTATCTTTAGGCTCGTCGCAATGCATCAATTCTCGCTCGTCGCGACGTCAAAAGTATTACTCGTCGCGACGTCCCGCTCGTCGCGGCTTACGTTCGTCGCGACGTCTAATAATTTTTCTCGTCGCGACGTGCGGTCGTCTTCTCCGATTCTCTTTTTCATTTCTCTCTCTAAAACCAGTCACAACTCAACCAAAACTACCCCAATCTTTAACCTTTAAACCCATCAATGCATGCTAACTACAATAAAACAACATTAAACCCATTTTACTTACCAATCAAGCATCCGATCCTCAAATCTTCCGAAATCTCCTCCAATTCCTTTAACACTTACGACTCCCTCTCAAACCTCAAAATCTTCATCTTCCTTAGGGTTAAAGCTTGGCTTTGCAAGTAGAGAAGAAGCAAGCAAGTTAGCAACGAAAATCATAAGGGAGGAAGAAACGAAAATCTCCAAGGAATAAGAAACGATCGTGCCCTAGGAGAGAAGAGAGTTTCCTTCCTTTTAATCTTAGAACCTAAGGCATTTTAAAGGTTAATCAATTATGCCACCTGTCATTTCCTCACAATACATTTAGATCTCTTCCTTTTTTCACAATCATTTCCAGTCCAATTTGTCTCCAAATTTCAATGGCTCATCCTATTAATTTCTAAAATCATGTGTCTAAATTTTCCCATTGCCATTAGACAATTATTTCGGTACTATACAGTCAGTCGGTCCGCCACTCGGAAAATTTTCAGTCCAGACATTTTCTCCCGAATTTCCCAGAAAATTTCCTAAGGGTCACTATCAACTAACAGTTCACTCTAATAAAATTCCAATTCAATATTCAGACCCAATTATTCCATAATTCTTGACCAATTCACAATCAAACATAATTATCTCACATTATCACAATTTACATCACAGTCATAATTAAATGTCGGGAATTGTCATGAATGCATGTACCTAAATGTGCATGAGCCAAATAACTTATTCCTCTAAAATTAGAGGCCAACAAAATGAATATATCAAAAATATGCAGTGCAACCTACTAGCTTGACCCAATTGACCAATGTACCCTTCCCATCGAGGATGGGATGTTACACTGGGAGACTGATTTTAGTTGTTCTATTGGATCACCCTCGTCCTTACCCCCATAACATTCAAACAAAGAACGCTTGAACCTCTCCCATGTCATGCATGGGTTGAACTCACGTAGAGTCATAAACTAGTATAGTGTTGTTCCCTCCATACAAATCTAGACCATCGATAAACGTAGCCCAGGAGGAATCTCGTGAATCATAAAATATGATTCAGCTCACGTGGCCCATAAAAATGGGTCATCACTGTGGAACATCAAAAGGTTGACCCGACGTGTTGCATTTCTATACTCCTCCCATGCACGTTCTATAGCTACTGAAGAAACGTGCTCATTTTGTCGATGGTTACCGAACCCCTACGAGCCACCTACGGGTTTATCACCACCTTCCGAGTATGATGCAGAATGCGTAGGTTTATCGTTTCCAACTGAAGAAGACACATGAGCATGGTGGGTAAACACCCTTCACTCACGTTATATTTCTGCGGGTTCTTTGCCAACAACGTCTGAAACCCATCTCTTAACTACGACTGTGATAGATTCTGAGATTTGGCCAATATCTCTATGTTAGCCATCAAAGTACTGACTTGCGCTCGTAGGTCCTTCAAGGTGTATCATGTGATTTAACCATTCCCTCTTGGGCTGAGAGGGATGATTCCCATCTCCTAAGAGATGCCTCTACTGCAGATACTCTAGCCTTCATTCTGATTTGCATACAATCTCTACCCACTTGGCCCCATAAATGAAAGCACCAATTGATAGGGATAGCAATAGAGATTTTATTATTTACGTAAATAGCAGGATACAGTAGTAGACTATCTCCTGGAAAAATTCCTTGCCTTATCTTACCCCTACGAATGTAGGTTTGGATGGGCTTCGGCTTAGTAAGCACAGCAAGCTGATCACAAGGAGGAATACTAACAATATACATATCTTGACCACACTCCACCTTAAGTTGGATCATAGATATCAATCATGTCCAACTTGCTAATACACTCTTCAAATGCTTGTCGTTGAAGTCCTTTGGTAACACATCAGTTGTCTGCTTCTTTGTTGGAACATAAGTTAGGCATATTGTCCCATCTTCTATCTTCTCTTTGATGAAATGTCGATTAACTTCATCATATTTTGTTCTCTCATGGTGGACTGGATTGTGTGCCATACTTAGGGCTGCCTTGTTATCACAATAGTGTTTTATAGGTATCTCAAAAATGATTCCCAATTCTATCAACACTCTCTTTAACCAAAGACTTTCACACATCCCTTTTGCAATAACTGTTAGTTCAACTTTAGCACTACTCTTGGCTACCACCTTTTGTTTTTTACTTTGCCATATGACCAAATTTCCTTGGACAAAAGTACAATATCCAGTGGTTGATCGTCTATCCTCTTTTAAACTTGCCCAATCTGAATTAGTATATATTTCGATTGTGGTCTCCCTTCTTGAATAGTAGTCTTTTCCCTGGAGTTCCTTTTAGATACCATAGGATCTTATAGGCTGCCTGAAAATGCTTTCTCCTTGGTGCATGCATATAACGACTTACAAAACTCACGGCAAAAGCAATATCTGGTCTAGTATGAGACAAATAAATTAGTCTTCCCACTAGTGTTTGATATTCTTCATGATTAACAAGTTTATCATCTTCATCCACAAACTTTGCACTGTTAATAGGACTCGTGTTTGGTTTGCATCCTAACATTCTAGTCTCTCTCAAAAGATCAAAAAGATACTTTCTTTGTGAGATAGAAATTCCCTTCTTTGATCTTGCTACTTCCATGCCAAAAAATGCTTCATTTCTCCTAAGTCTTTAACTTTAAACTCTTTCCTCAAAGTTGTCTTGAGTCTTGTAATTTCCTCTACATCAACACCAGTTATGACAATATCATCAACATACATAATCAAAATTGTCTTCTTACCTTCTCTAATTATGAAAAACATTGTATGATCTGACTGAGCTTGTGTGTATCCTTTTGTTTTAAGGACTTTAGCAAATCTTTCAAACCAAGCTCATGGTGCTTATGTGTATCCTTTTGTTTTAAAGACTTTAGCAAATCTTTCGAACCAAGCTCGTGGTGATTGCTTCAGTTCATATAGAGATTTTGTTAGTCTACATACTCTGTTTTCTCCTCCCTCATCAAACCTTGGAGGAAGTTTCATATACACTTCTTCCTTTAGTTGTCCATTGAAGAAGGCGTTTTTGATGTCAAGTTGTTGAAATGGCTAGTCAAGGTTAACAACTATGATAACAATAGTTTGATAGTATTTAGTTTTTCCATAGGTGCAAATGTCTCCTTGTAGTCCATCCTATAGGTCTGAGTATAGCCCTTAGCCACCAATATCGCCTTATACCTCTCAATGGAACCATCACCCCTATATTTGAATGTGAATATCCACCTACACCCCATGGGTTTCTTTCCTTTTGGCAGATCAATTTCTTCCTACATTTCATTCTTTCTAAATGCTCTTATTTCTTCGAAAGTTGCTTCTCTCCATGCTAGAACTTTAAGAGCTTCTTGAATATTTTTGGGAATATCAATTCTATCCAGATTAGTAATGAAAGCTTTATATTAAGAAGATAGAGCATCATAAGAGACAATCCTCTCAATCGGGTACATAATAAATAATACATGATCTAGATTTCTTGCTTAAGGCAATTGGGCATTCTAAATTTGTGTTGTCTTCTTGATCCTTACTGTTCTGAATTTCTTCGATAAGGACCTGCACTGCTTCAAAGATTAGCATAGCTTCAAGGATAGGAAGTGTACTACTTGCTTTCTTCCTCCTAGAATATACGTTGAGTGTATGATCAAGTATAACTATTTCTGTATTAGGATTTGTCTCTATAGGAGATAACATAGGCATTGGGATGGGTTCAGGAACAGATATAGGTACAGGTTCAGACTAATATTCATCACCACCAAACTCACTTCAATACTCCCCCTAAATCGAAGTCTTGAGATAGAAGAAATCTGTCTCAGAAAAAGAAACATCTCAGCTATCAATTAACCTTTTTGATATAGGATCATAGCATTTATACCCCTTTTGTATAGCATAATAACCCAGAAACAAACATTTTTTGCTCTTAGATCAAGTTTATTGTGTGAAAACTGTGAATAAAGATTGTGCACCCGAAAACCTTTGGAAGGTTAGTTTCAAGATGAGTAGTAGTATAGGTTTCTTGAAATTTCTGAAGAGATGTTTTGAAAAAAAGAACATGACTAGGCATTCTATTAATAAGATAGGTTGTAGTAAGAATAACATCCCCCAAAAATATTTTTGGAACATTACGAGTGAACATCAAGGCCCTAGCTACTTCAAGAAGGTGTCTATTTTTCCTTTTAATAACCCCATTTTGTTGAGGACTATTGACACACGTAATTCTGTGGACAATTCCATGATTTTGGAAGAATGTATGAAGATGTTGATTAAAATATTCAGTACCATTGTCAGTATAAAGGACTTGAATACTAGTTTGGAATTGATTTTTTATCATTTGATAAAAATTAACGAATGCGATAGAGGTTTCAGTTTTATCTTTCAAAAGAAACACCCAACACAAACGAGTATTGTAATCAATAAATGTAATGAACCATTTTGAACTAGTTCAATTAGGAACACGAGATGGGCCCCAAAGATCACTATGGATAAGTGAAAAAGGTTTTGTGGATTTGTATTTGGATCTTGTAAAGGATCTTCTTTGATGCTTAGCAAATTCACAAGCATCACAATGAACACAAAGATCTTTATTTATTGAGATGTTTGGAAACAACAGTGACATATATTGAACGTTTGGATGATCTAACCTCTTATACCATAACAATAGTTCACCAATCTTAGGAACAATCACACTATTACCCAAGCTATAAGGAGTAGACTAACTTTCTTCATCTTCAAAGTAGTTCACTCCATCTACCTCTTTAGCACTTCCAATCATCTTCCCTGATGATAGGTCTTGTATAACACAATGAGTAGGAAAAAATGAGCACTACAATTAACTTCTCTTGTCAACTTACTATCTGACAGAAGATTGCATTCTAGATTAGGAACATGTAGAACAAATTCTAGTTTCATAGAATATATTACTTTGATATCGCCTTTTCCTGCAACTGAAGAGGCATCACCATTTACTACCTTAACTTTTTCATACCCAGCACAAAGAACATATGAATGAAATAGATGATAATCATCTGTCATACGATCTGATGCTCCAAAATCAACTATCCATTTCTTCCTACCGCATGAAGATAAAAAAGGTTTTATGATATTACCTCTCATAGTAGCATTAGCAACCGTGCTTGCCTTCTGTTGATTGTTGTCATTTTGGATATTCTTTAGTACTTCCAATGGTTTCCCTAATGAAATATTCAATTCACCTCCTTGTTGTTTCTGACTATCTTCAGATTTTTCTGTTTCTCCCTCACTAGATACTTGATAGCCTCAGTTTTTTTTTCCTTTTTTGGTTTCTAATCTAGAGGTATTCCATGAATGTCCCAGCATGTGTCTTTAGTTTGACCATTTTGTTTACAATGCTCACACCACTTCTTATGACTTTTCTTACTTGGTTCACCACGTGACATCAGGGTAGATGCTTCATTCATAAATACTGGAGGTACATTTAGTTCTTCTTTTGGTTCCTCTTTTAGCATGATTTTCCTCCTTACTGCTTCCCTCCTAACATCATAAAATACTTCTTTAGCTATAGGCAAAGGCACTTTACTTAAGATTCTTCCACAGACATCATCCAACTTTTTGTTGAGGCTAACCAAAAATTCAAAGACTCTCTCTTTTTTAATTTTTTGGTTGTACATCACTGCATCTTCCTTGCACCTCCACTCCTCATCCGACAGAAGGTCAAGTTCTTGCCACAATGCTATCATTTTAACCCAATATTCTGTAACTTTTCTGTCACCTTGTTTCATATGCCATAACTTTGTTTTTATCTCATAAATTCTTGATGCATCCTCTTCATCAGAGTATGACTGTCGCACTCCTTCCCAAATTTCTCGAGCTGTTAGAAAAAACATAAAAGTGTGTTTGATTAGTGGTATCATGGTGTTGATAAGTCGTGACGAGACCATGGAATTATCTATCTCCCACTATCGTGCAGCTTGTAAGTTTGTTAAGTCTGGAACGTTCCCATCTTCGATGATAAAACTCAGCTTCCCTCATCCTCTAATGGCGAGTTTCATAGCTTAAGCCCACTCCCGATATTTTGTTCCATTCAGTTTATCATAAATAATGATAACTGAAACTCCTTTGATACCACAGGTTATTGATGACAGACCTCCAGTCGGGTTTGGGTTTGGGTTTGTCGTGGAAGATCCCTCAAGATTGGAAGACATTTCTTGACTTTCTGAGGTTGTCTCCTCGGTTTCACTTTCTCTTTCACGTGGCTCTGATACCATATGAATCAAAGCTAATTTGCTCTATATTTCTTTATCAAAGCCTGCAGTATATATATACATAAATAGAATTTACATAATAAGCTAGAAAATCTATATAGATATAGAATATAATCCTAAGATACTATATATCTATAAGATATTGCTATCTAATCTAAAAGATCTGATTATGATCAGATCATAATATTTTGAGATATACATATATTGACCACAAAATGCCTCAAATCCAAGTCAATCACTTAAATTCACTAGTTCTAAGATAAACTTATAGGTCCAAAACGATCCTTGAGCTCTTTGGGAGGTGTTTACATAGCTTTATGTATTAGCTTCAAAGTGGTCATTCCCACCCTCTATCTATTTTTATATTATTTTTACTATTTCTAGAAAGAAGATTCCTAATCATGAACCTAATTCATAATAGAGAACAAGGGCCAACGATACATATGATATAAAATCTTATACTAATTTAAAAGCCCTTATAATTTATATACAGATAAGGTCATTGTTTTATCAAATTTTATTTGACCATAATATTATTAAAATAGTATGCTAAAAAATATCTTTGGAACCCTAATTTTATGTTCTTTATGAGGTATGACTCGAGTGTTGAAGCACATCCCAATATAACTCGACATGGTTTTGATTGTCTTTTTCTAATTTTACAGATTTATAATAATGTTAAAAAGACAAATTTTTAATGTTATCACGTATGCATACGAATAGAAAAATAGGTAAAAATCAGAAATAGAAATCATAATTTGCCATGGTCAAATGAAATCCCCTCCTCACCTTTTGTGTTAGAAGGACATCTCCTTTATTAGATTGGAAGTCAAGAAGAGTTTTTCCCATTAAACCTATCTGAGCATCAACACACTTCTATGTTTTCTTTTACGTGTCAATAGAAAATGTATTTGGGTTTTATTTTTAACCCGTAGTTGAATATTAAGGATAAAAGACTCAATTCAAATTGAAGAATTGTATAAATCTTATATGTTTGACAAATTGAGAATATCTTTGAATGCTACTTGATGATTTGTATTATCAATTATGTGTGTATAAAAGGAAGTTCTAAGATCTGCTTTTAGTATTATGATTTATGATAATATACTTAAAAAATGTCTCGTGAATGGTTAGGTAATCATTTTATTTTTTATTTTTTATGATAAAGATTTTAATATTTACAATACATTGTCTTTAGGAATTTTATTTTTAAGTATTTATTTATGATCAATCCTTTTAGAATTGACTGTTATTTTTATAACTAAGTAATCATATGACTTGCAAAAATTTTATTGTTTATGTGAATCATTAATTTAATTTTGATATATGTCTTTATTTATTTTTACAAATAAATGTAGGAAAGTTCAAGTGCTTTTAATAATTCAACCTCTTCAAGAAGATTTGATGATCTAACCTGGACTTATGCTAGATTGGTGTTGGACCATGGGTGGTTGACAAATTAAATCTTACTTATGTTTTGATAATAATAATGTATTGAATTGGTTAAGAAATTTATTTCAGGTATTTTGGATTGAAAAAAATCTAGAAGACATTATAAATCATTGAGGAATCAAGAAGGAAACAATCTTCAACTGATTTAGACATTAAAAATGAAGATTATGGGAAGATTTGATTAAATGTATCCGTTGGAATCAGCAATAAGTCGACTAAGTATATCATAAGTCGACTAAGAATTAAGGATCATCAGATGGGGGTTAAAACAAGTCGACTGATATGTTGCAAGTCGACTACAAATCAACTGAATAGGAACACTAGTTAACTATCATGTCACTAGTCGACTTATCGAGGAGCAAAGCTAAAGCTTGCAGTGAAATATGTTAACACTAGTCGACTATAATAGCTCGACTAGTCGACTAACAGGTAGAGATGGACAAGATTTATCCGAATCATCCACAAAAGGAAAGGAGGATATTAAGGAACGGCTATATGAAGTTATGCAACGGCTATGAAGGATAACCAACGACTCTATTCTTCTAAAAACTCAATATAAAAGAGTGGAGGATTAAGGGAACATATATATAGGTCCTATAAGCCAAATTATTCCTCTATTGTTTCAAAATTGCTCCTTCTTGCTCTTAAGCTTATTTCAAATTTGTATTGAGCATTGTTTTATCCTTTTTATCTCATTTCTTGTGCTAGTTGAGTGATTAGTGAAAGGTCACTAGAGAGGTAGGATTTGTGCCGGAAAACAAATCATTTGTAAAGGTAACTTGAGCCGGAAGTCAAGTGGCATTGTAAGAGTTCACACTAAACTAAAAAGTGTATAGTAAAGTGATTTGCCAAATCCTAAGTGGGAGCTTAGGTAGAGGATGTAGGTCTTAGCACCGAACCTCTATAAAAATAGTGTTTGTTCTTCTTCCCTACTCTTTACATTTAAATTTGTTTAAATTGTTTTTGTATGAATTAACTTCTGATTTTATTGTAGAAAAATACAAAAAGCTTTAATGATCTATTCAACCCCCCTTCTATCTTCACAAATGGCTCCACGCAAGACTAATGGAAAAGGGAATAAGACTGCCACTCCTCCACGAGGTCCAAGGGTCCGTGGGTCTTCTTCAAGAGGCGGAGGTGAAAGAGAAAATGAGGAAGTAGAAGCAAGGTTCATCTCCCGCGATGCTCAGACCCTATATCATACGATGCTCAAACATGAGGTACTGATACCGTCTATGAGATTTGATTGAACTGAATTAGAGCATAGTGAATACAAGGATTTATTTTTCTGAAATCACGAGTTATGGGTTGCGTTATTTCTTGGGTTATACCGATGACATCTATGAGGATATGGTGAGGGAATTCTATGCTAATCTCGTGGTAATTAGAAGCAATGTAGATACGGGAATGCACTTGAAATCACATATTCAAGGTAGAGAAATGTTTATCTGTGAAGATTATTTGTCTAGAGGATTTCAATTGCCTAAAGGTGGAATTAGGCCTAATGCCTCTTTGTTAGATTTGGATATCTTAAGGCATGAGGATGGTGAAACGGATGAGGAGGTTGAGGATAATTTCGGTTACACTAAAGCCAAGAGTGATGATTTGCTTGCAAGATTATGTTCAGATCATTCGCCACCTTTTGAGGCAATGGATTTGCCTTTGAACTATAGACTACTACATTATGCTATCAATCGTGTGATATATCCCAAGAAGGCAAGCAACAATCATATCACAAACTTGGATAAGAAGATACTTTGGCACTTGGAAGAAGGGCGGAAAATAAATTTTCCAAGCTTGATGGTACAAATGATGAGAAAGAAAGCCAATTTGTTAAGGGGTGAACTTAAGGGCAAAACTGCAAAGAATAAAGGCATGCCCTATGGAGCACTGATCACTCACATGGCCAAGCTCCAAAAATGCAATCTCAAAGCCTATGACCATTATCCCTATCCTCAGAGTTGGAGATTCACTCCTTATAATCTCCGCAACATGAAACTGGTCAAAACAGCGGAGAAAGGATGGGTTTATTCCTATCATGTGGCGAAGCTAGGTCTGACATTGGAGAGTGAGCAAACACCTAAGAGGCAGCGTTCTAAGAGGGCAACTGATCGCCCTAGCAGTTCAAGACCCAGTAATATGCAAAGGAGTGAAGTTTCTTAAGATGTCCTTCAGGCAATTCGAGATCAGCTGGAAGAGATGAATGAACGCAATGATGATCAACTGGATATGCTCATGAGAATGGAGAAAAATATTGATGATCAACGCAATATGCTTACCCGTTTGGAGAAGAATATCAAGAAGATCTTTGATAAGTTAGGTTGTAGGCATGATGATTCTTCATCATGATGTGTTTTGCATTTTACCTCGACCCACATTATTTTCTTGTGCTCTTTCTAGTATGTGTGTTTTTCTTGTTCTATTTGTACTTGAGTGCTTCTTAGGACTTCTTATGTTTGCTGGCCTGTTTTGTTCCGTAATGACTTTGAAATTACTCCTTCTCTTCATATTTTTGTTTGTTATTATTGATTTTTTTTGTGTTTCATATATTTCTTTTTCAAATTGCTGTATTTTTCTTTTGATTATGACAAAAAGGGGGAGTCATATTGGAAATTGAAATTGATACTCTTTAGTCACGTGATTAAGGGGGAGTTTGTTAAAATATCTGAGACTATCTTGATTTCCACTTCCTTTATAAAATTGATTTTACAAGGTTATTACATTCAATGATTTATATGATTGAGGTGGAGCTTTCTAACCAAAATGACAAGGCATAAAACCTTGATCAATAGTTTCTTGTTTTCAATTATTAAACAATTTCTAAGTATTTATTCATTATCAAAAAGGGGGAGATTGTTGGACCATGGGTGGTTGACAAATTAAACCCTACTTATGTTTTGATAATAATAAAATGTATAGAATTGGTTAAGAAATTTATTTCAGGTATTTTGGATTGAAAGAAATCTAGAAGACATTATAAATCATTGAGGAATCAAGAAGGAAACAATCTTCAACTGATTTAGACATTAAAAATGAAGATTATGGGAAGATTTGATTAAATGTATTCGTTGGAATCAGCAACAAGTCGACTAAGTATATCGTAAGTCGACTAAGAATTAAGGATCATCAGATGGGGGTTAAAACAAGTCTACTGATATGTTGCAAGTCGACTACAAATCAACTGAATAGGAACACTAGTCGACTATCATGTCACTAGTCGACTTATCGAGGAGCAAAGCTAAAGCTTGCAGTGAAATATGTTAACACTAGTCGATTATAACAGCTCGACTAGTCGACTAACAGGTAGAGATGGACAAGATTTATCCGAATCATTCAATAAAGGAAAGGAGGATATTAAGGAACGACTATATGAAGTTATGCAACATCTATGAAGGATAACCAACAACTCTATTCTTCTAAAAACTCAATATAAAAGAGTGGAGGATTAAGGGAACATATATATAGGTCCTATAAGCCAAATTATTCCTCTATTGTTTCAAAATTGCTCCTTCTTGCTCTTAAGCTTATTTCAAATTTGTATTGAGCATTGTTCTATCATTTTTATCTCATTTCTTGTGCTAGTTGAGTGATTAGTGAAAGGTCACTAGAGAGGTAGGATTTGTGCCGGAAAACAAATCATTTGTAAAGGTAACTTGAGCCGGAAGTCAAGTGGCATTGTAAGAGTTCACACTAAACTAAAAAGTGTATAGTAAAGTGATTTGCCAAATCCTAAGTGGGAGCTTAGGTAGAGGACGTAGGTCTTAGCACCGAATCTCTATAAAAACAGTGTTTGCTCTTCTTCCCTACTCTTTACATTTAAATTTGTTTAAATTGTTTTTGTATGAATTAACTTCTGATTTTATTGTAGAAAAATACAAAAAGCTTTAAAGATCTATTCAACCCCCCTTCTAGATCGTTTACAATTGGTTCTTAGTATGAAGGACCATACTATTCGTTTATATTGTAAAAGATATTCAAAAGGTGGGTGAATGACTACATTAAAGAAACATTTAGCTAAAATAAAAGGTGATGTGGAGCTTTATAAATAAAGTTAACTATTATATGAAATGACAGATGAAAACTTTGTTTGAAGAGTAAATAAGGCAAAGACTGAATTACGTAATTATAAGTAAAAATTCTTTTTGTAGTGGTCATGAAAATATCGGTAATGTTAAAGGTGTTATTTCAACCTAATAAAAAGGAATTACTGTAATTGATGTGAAGAAGAGAAGAAGATTGTAACACCCCAATCTCGCCCGACACATATATATATGTCATACGGTCACACATGCACATGCCCAAAAAAATTGGTGTGTTAACTATTTCACCTTCACTTTATTGCATGGCATCACAAGCAAAATCATAAATAACACATGATCTAAAATCTAAAAGTTTCCTCATTTCATTTGATGAAACATAATTTACAATGTAGCATTAGATCCACCATATGTATTTATACATTATCAAGCTATCAAAGCTCTACATACACGAGGAAATAACCAAAAACCAAAAACTACTCCTTCAGTCCCAGTTGACTGACCTTTGAGTCATAACTTGTATCTAAAAGTGGTACAAAATCTCTGTCTAGCAGCAAAATCGTCGCTCTCTCGAACCTAAATTTGTCAACGTACAATTTTGGTGAATTTTGCAAACTCAGTTGAGTAACCATCCACAATGGTTCACTTTTATCATGCAACACAACATTTCTTATTATCATACAATTCACATCAACTTGATTAGCATCAAGTAATATTATGAAGCACTTTGTTCACAATTGTCATATTTCAATCACAAAGTCTATACAATTCATCATTTTGTTACAATTTTTCAGAACACAATCATTGATAAATTACCACGTATTCATACAAGAAAAGTCATCATAACAAATTAGCCATTTTATCTATTCATCTCATATTTGAGTGCAATGTTTATGAGTCTCAATTCAATTGTTACATTGTTATGATCGTGTGCCTTTTTCACTGTCCTATATCCATTGTAGATAATGGGCTTTTTCATACTGTCCCTTATCCGTTAGGGATACAGGGCTCATTGTACACATTGAGCCTTATGCTTTTTCTACAAATGTCCGAGCTTTAAGCTCTTTTTCATTCGTGAAATCAGTCACAAATACCTTTATATTTCACGCATTGGAATGAAATGCATTCCACAAACTCAATCATTATGCTCATTCATTCATATTCACATTCTTTCTCATTCACATTTTTTATTAGACTTTTAGTCCAGCATTCAACATTTAAGTTGAGAAATAAGTAGTCAGTCACATTCACATTTACATTCACATTCAAATAGCACTTCCAATGTTTTATTTATATATCAAACTCCTCAAACATTTCATGTTTGGAATTCAGTACACATACATCACATATCAGTGGAGAAACACTTATTTTATCAAATTCACATACAAGGAGCACTTCAATTATCCATTCATAAATCAGAAATCACAGACCTTCATTTTCTGGAATTAGTGCAATCAATTCCACATTCAGAACATAATTCAAATCAAACACATAACAAGGTGAGACCGTCTAGGTTACTCACAATCACTCCAGAAAGCTATTACCTTGAAGTCTTGGGAATATCTGGATGATGGCGCTCTAAATGCTCCTCTATAACATGCAAAACACATTTACATATATCACAATTTTGCACAATTGTTTAAGTATTCGTTTATGCACTTCTATGTATATGAAATATGTACAATGCATATTCATTGATAATCCTGGGTATCTTATCATTATTCTTGTCACAATAATATTCATATATCAAAACTCACATAAGTGAATTTGTACTCAGGTTTGAAACACAATACAACAATTTGAAACTCATTTCATAACTCAATTGATCATTCCATATTTAAAAAAAAAAACATACTTTTGGGTCCACTTTGCATGATCATTATGACAAGAAAAATGGAGTAATTTGGTAACACTTCCTACTAGAAAATTGTTCTCCTATGTCTTAAGTTTCTATTGACACTAAGATCATACAATACTTCTATGTATATGAAATATGTACAATGCATATTCATTGATAATCCTGGGTATCTTATCATTATTCTTGTCACAATAATATTCATATATCAAAACTCACATAAGTGAATTTGTACTAAGGTTTGAAACACAATACAACAATTTGAAACTCATTTCATAACTCAATTGATCATTCCATATTTAAAAAAAAAACATACTTTTGGGTCCACTTTGCATGATCATTATGACAAGAAAAATGGAGTAATTTGGTAACACTTCCTACTAGAAAATTGTTCTCCTATGTCTTAAGTTTCTATTGACACTAAGATCATACAATTTGGTTCATTATTTTATGAATTGTGCTCAAAATACCACATACTGAGTACATTTGAAATTTTGGATAGTGCATAATTTGTTAGAGTAGTGCCCTAAAGGCAATCGCCTTTAGCGCGTTTTGTACAAAGTTGTGTACATACTTTATGAATAAATAAAGAAAGGCATTTTTCATTAATTTGCTGTTCATTATTTATGAATTGATATTGATCTATAAGCAAATTAATGAAGTCCATGATATATGACATAGCATGAAGGAAATTATGATGTGATCATACTACTGAGATTCCTATCATGTGCAATTATGTCAATATCTAAATTATCCCTAGTCATAGGATTACTGAGTGTTAGCCCCAATTTTTTTTTTAAATTAAGCATGATTAGATTAATTGAGTAAGTTATGTTAGCATTAATTGAGTTGACATTAATTAGTATGTGATAGCATTAAAGAGTTAGGTGGTGAGTTAATAAGATTAAATGTGTTAGTTGGGCCTTAATGAGGTAGGAAAGGAAAGAAGAATAAGATGGGCTTAAAAGATAAATGGGTTTGAGTAGTTTAAAGAGAATATAAGAAGGAAGGAAGAAGAAGTGAGTTGGGCTTTAGGCCTATAGGCTTAAGTAAGTTAGTAAGTAGTATAAAAGAGAAGGAATTAAGTGGGTTAGTAGAAGAAGAGAGGAAGTTACGAAAATTTAGAGGGAGAGAGGGAGAATTCGTGGAAGGTGAAGGGAGAAGAAGAAAAAGGAAGAGCTTGGCTAGGTCTTGAGTTTCCAAGAGATTAAGTGAGTGTTTGAAGAAAGTTCAAGAAGGAGAAGTGTAGAGGAAGAGCTAAGCTACACCTTGAACCAAGAAACTCTTTGGTTGAGTCAAGAATCAAGGTAAGTCATGATTTCAAGTGTTAGCTTTTAGTTAGGTTATGGTGTAGAAAGCTTAGAAATGAAGTGGGTTTAGTGATTTTCAAGTTAATTTCATGTAAGAGGTTATGTAGATTTTCAATTGAAGTTATGTTGAAATGGGTTTTTGTTTCTCTTGAAGTAGAGCAAGAGAGAGGAGAAGAGCAAGGAGAAGAGCACTCCTAAGCAAGGATTAAGCAAGATATAAGGTGGGTTTCATTTTTATCTTTATGTTAGTAAGTTTTAAATACTATCTCAACTAATGAAATTAATGTTTTCCAACTACCTTGGGATGAGCATTGATTGAGCTTTGATTGTGTATAAATTGATTTATGATTGCCATTATGTGAGAGTTTGAACAACATATGACATTGCTTGATATTGCTTGACAAGTTCATGAATTGAATAAACATGAATATTAGTGAAATCATGAAATGTGAGTTAAGCATGAAATACAATTTTCAAAAATCAGCTATTTGGATGCATGAAAAATCCATTTTCAGAAATCAGCCAATGGACAAGAAAAGTCCAGATTTTGATGCATGAATTCATGTTATGTGGGTAATTAAGTCCACCCAGCAGAGTCACGTGCACGTTGACAAAGATAGGCTAAACTACCGCTTTGCTTTCGATTGGGCAAGGATGTTCCTTTTGGACTCAAAGATACGACTACACTTGTGTAGTTAAATCGATTATTAATGGACTTATCTTACCGAACCATTAGCTATGTGTTTATGTGTTAGCATGTATTTGCAAGAATGATAGATGCATGAATCATGAAAGTTATGTTTTTAGCTTGATGAATTTATGAAATGCAAAGTTGTATGATTGTTTGATGAGAGATTTTGCTAACAGTATGGATAATGAAATAAACTCAGCTTATTTGCATAAATATAAACATGTTACCCACGAGCGTAAGCTCACCCCCTCCAACTCTGTCCCATCTCCAGGTGAGGAGCACGAGATCGACCACCGAGCTTAAAGGCATTGCTCCAGAAATAGATAATTTTTGTATTTCAAGTTAATTTTTGTAAATCAATGCTTTAAATGCATTTTGGGCAAGTGATGCTTTTGCAAGCTTGTATTTTGGGATTTGATGTAGTGGCTTAAAATGCCCTCTAAAGCCTTGTAATAATTCATATTTTCATATGAATGCAAGAATGTTCAGTTCTAATGTATTTTGTACAATTCATGCATGTTTTAAAACAATTGCATCATTGTATGGTTTGAATTTGACAAGAAAGGGGGAAATGTAATTGTGTTATAGTTTGGATATGATTAGAATGCTAGGAGTGTGTTGTTGCTATTGAAGTTGATCTTTTGGGATCTTTGGATTGGTGTGTGTTGTGAGAGATTGAAGATAGAGGTTTGATGCAGGTACTTGAGTTGGATCAAACTGAATTGAAGTTTGGATAGTGAACTTTTAAAGGAGGTGCTGTCAAATTTTCGGTAAAATTTGACAAACCTTCGTTGGTGATTTAGACTCTCTTAGAGTTTGAATTGAATTGAGAGATCTTCCTGAAGATTGTCGCTTAAGAATAGACCTTTCCAATGGTGTATGATTTGCCTCATTTGGAGTTAGTTGTAAAAACTTATGGGGGTAAAACCTATATCAGTTACTGTTCATGTAGTCTTTCCACTGTTTCATTGGTCATTATCAGAGCAGTGCGTTCGAATGAGTTTTTACCTCGATAAATGATGGAGTTAACTTTTGCATCCTTCATGAGATTTGTAGTTCATCTTGTTATCTTTCCATGGGGGTATAGTATGCACATATTGGAGCTAGGAATAAGAAATTATGAGTTTTGAAAGGTGATAGTTACAAGTGATTTTGAAGTTGGGTTGAAGATGTGGAGTTTTGGAAAACTCGATGTCCGTTAAACGGACAGCCTCAGGTACAAAACACTCTCTCACCTGCCCATGTCTGTTAAACGGACTTGCATGTCCGTTTAACGGACAAATTCGAAGCAATTGGTACACTTTCACCCGAAGGTGTCCGTTTAACGGACAGCCACTGGAAAATGGTGATTTCTGACTTATTTAGAGGCCGAATCTCGTTTTGTGGTCTTCATGATAGTTTTAGATCTAGATGTCTTCTTTCTAATGGTCTAAGAACGAACTTAATCCGACATCTATATAAAAAGTTATGGCAATCGTGCCAAGACAGTTTCAATTCGATTTTGGGTATGAACATAGTCCACCCTTTTGAGCATAATTCCCTCATCCGACCTCCAATTGAGGTGAGACTTAAACCAATAGATTCCTAAGAAATATACCTTCCACTCCATAAAGTTTGGTATCATTTGGAGTTGAAATAAGGAATTTTGAATTAAAGTAAGTGAGGGGTCGGTTAAGAGAGCATGTTTCAGGTATGAACTCTTTTAGGTTTTTGGAGTGTATCTTGAGTTATATAACTCCGATTAAGGTGATTCTTGCCTCTATACTAACGTGAGGCTTTAAGCTATAATTGATATGAACAAGTCAGTATGTGATTTTGATGTTTAGGTAGTGTGCGCTCATCATTTTCATGGAACAACAGGATATAGCACTGCAATGTAGTAAGCGCAAGGTTTCAGGAATACGGAAGTTGGGCTCTGGGAACGGGGTCCGACATTGAGACTGGACATCGTTAATCCGGAGAGACTAGCACATCTCAAGCTCCTTGATTTGATCAAGCAGTGGATCTCAGACACTGTAAATATGAGATGTTTAGGGCTGAGATGTGAATGCTTACTAGAGGTAGTAAGTATATTGGATGACCTGCTATGAGATCATCACATGGATGTCCTATTCTAATGTCAGTGATAATCTCATCATAGCAATGGTGGAAATATCCTTAGACTTGAGGTGCTCAAGGATATCTTGGATACTGATTCTGTGCTTTGACTCCATTCCTTGTTGCCTTACACAGGTCGCTCATAGGGTGGTGATTGGGTACAGCTTGAGGTATTCGAAGGTAATTGAGTAGTCAATAAAGGATTCATCACTTCTGTGATAGCAGAAGATGATACCCATGGCCTCTTGTCAGGGTCATTACTTGGAAGTCTCTGGCCGGAGCATGTATGTCATGAAGAATGTCTTCATTGACATATAAAGTAATGAGTCCCAGTGCAAGAACTGATATCACTTGAACTAGATTTGACCTAGTCAGTCTAGTAAGAGTTGACACTTTGCCCATACTCATAACCAAGTGGGGTATAGCATGGTGAAAGGACGAATTGCACGGTAATTGTCTATGGAAAGGTTCGTGATATGGTTCATGATGAATACATGTTCATTCGTCAAGCCAATTACTTTCCGGTCAATTGGGGGTCATGATGTGTTGTTAGATACCGCTCATGACTTGCTTGAATTAAGTGTTAATCTAAGTGACCAACATAACCGGGAACCTAATGAGTCACACGCATAAGAGTGGCTCGGAGAATTCATAAAATAGTTTTAGATAGAGATCTAATATATGGAGAGCAATAGTACTAAATGGATCCCGATGAGATTGAGATATGTCCCGATGAGATCGCGACGTCGATATTGCTGAAACAGGTTTTCAGTGTTTTTTCCATACCGGAACCTGTAGGCCGGTAGGACTGACCCCAGTGTGACTGGACCACTTCAGCATTTATATATATATATATATATCTTATTAATTAATTAAGTAATTAATATATATATATATATATATGACTTACGTGAGAGAAGAGGAGAAGCCTTATCATTTTAACTTTATATATATATATATATATAAAGGCTAACGTGGAAAGCAATTCCACTTTAGCATTTAATGTCTTTAATTATGTTAAAGACAAATGGCAAAAGATGGCTTGAAGAGTTGATCATCGTGGGTTTTAAGATGAAAAGGGTTTTAAAATCCTAAGCTCTTTCACGACTCTTCATCATCTTTCTTCAAGCTCTCCTTCATCATCTTCTCCAAGCTTCTTCACCTAGCTCTCCAAGAACAAGGTAAGATCTAGCAGTCTTCAATTTGTTCTAGCTATTCCCGGGTCAAAGGGTTTGCCCCGGTTAGATTTTCCGACCTCTGCGTAGATACCGTTAGAGACGGTCTCCTTTGGTCGTTATGGTTTGACTTTGTTGTATAGACACATGGATCCTAGCTTTCGGGAAGGTCCCGGAACAAAATTTTTTATTTTTTTTGCACCGTGTGTATGTGATGCACACAAAGGGATTTTCCTACAGTGGTATTAGAGCCACTTGTGTCGTATATAAAGAAGAAAGCATGACTAGGTTGATGCTGCTTATTCCTTGTGACCATTGTGCATGTTGACTATGTTAAATTCGAAATCAGTGTAGCAATCTTGTTTTCGGAATTTTCTTGCTCAGATGTGCTCATAAGATGTTGAATATATTTGTGAAAGAACAGAATTTATCAATGTGATTTGATATGATTTTCCTAATTTATTCCCTTATGTTCTGGCTGCTATGTTTGTTTACATTCCTTGAATAGGCATGGTTGTAAATTCGAGAATAAATTGTAGAATTTTTTTTTTTGGATTTTCTTTCACCGAAATGTCTCTAAGATGTTTATAAATGTCTATGAGGATGAAAAAATATTTTTGAGGTGATTTACTATTTATTTGAGAATTTATTGTGTGCTGCTGGGAATATCTGTGTTGAGGAAGACAGATTCATCATTGTCTTGGTTGCTGAGGTTGGATGAGTTTTTATTGGAAATAAATCCTGAAACAATTCATGGAGCATTTTGTGAACATTCTGTAACCTCTTTAATTTTCTCAGAATTTATTGAAATTATTTCAATGATTTTTCTAAGCAAAAGACAGAGCGTGGCAGTTTTGAGAAACCTGCTGGAGCTGTTTTGTTTGGAATGATTGATTGTGTATTTTTCGGTTCCAATGCCTTGGATCATTTTTAATGTGATTAAAAATATGTTACATTGATGTTGTATGCTTGCCAAACTGATTTTCTTGAAATTGGGTTTCCAAAAATTTTCGGATGTCAAATGTGTCTCATTAGCGTCTCGTTAGTATATTTCCTTGTCTTGATTGTTTTGGCCGTCACCAATTTTGTGACTAGTGCCGAAGTAGTCTTGATAAAGTGTAGACTACCTAGAGATACTTAGGAAGATTATTTGGTATTCGCAAAATTATTTGGAAATATAAGAGAATAATAGTGTATTAATCAATTTCAAGTTTTTCATGTATAGTATGATTATATATGGTAAGCATGATACAAAGAAAGTGTTTCATTGGTACATCAAAGTAAAGTATATTACACTTGGTATTGTGAATTTGAACTGCACGGATTGAGAAATTTAGTCGATTAGAGAGCAAGTCTAAATATAAGTCGACTTACACATGCACAAGTTGACTTGTATTCTCATATAAGTCGACTTAAACATGCACAAGTCGACTTGTATTCTCAGAGAAGTCGACTTACACATGCATAAGTCGACTTGCTCGTGTACAGTAGTCTAAGTCGCCTTGCATTCTCAGGTAAGTCGACTTACACATGCACAAGTCGACTTACACATGCAGAAGTCGACTTACACATGCAAAGGTGGGATGATGGATGATTATAGGGATAGATTCAATGTGATTGATGAAATGCCCTCAATCATTTCATATAGTCATTGTGACTATAATCCTACAGCTTGGATGATGAGACCAAAGTTTGAAATCCCCCACACATTATATGAAAACTAACGCCTTCCATTAATATGGGGAGAACCAGAGTTCTTATAGAGTTCGGGTTGTTAGGTAAACCCAAGCTCACTCTATACGGATATGTTCGAACCATGAAAATAAGATTTTCGGATTAATGGGTCGGTTTTCACTAGAAGCGTTGATTTGTTGAGTAAACTCAAGGTTAACGTAAACAGAGGCAAAATTGGGTAATGTATATCAGATGTACGCGCATCAAGAGTTGATAACCCAATGTGTGTGCATACATCAAGAGTTGATAGCACTGGACGATAGTTGCATCTATGATGCAATTGGTATGCCCGATACCTACCGATTGACCTAAGGTGGCTTGTTGGGTAAACCCAAGGTCATTTTTAGTAATGTCGGATATCGACTCACTATGACATTTTGTCATAATGTTTCTTGGATTCGTAACGAGGGTTATGGATTTTTGAAACTAGTGGGAGCCATATGTATGTCATACAAGTCCTTATGATCATACATATATTAATATTCTAACATTCTTTCTCTCTTTCCCTTTAGGTTATTGAAGATGTCTTCTAGTGTGAATTTGCGCTCACTTATGGAGTCTAATAAATTAACTGGACCCAACTTTCTTGATTGGCTGAGAAATCTGAGAATTGTTCTCAGATCTGAGGAACTGGGCTATGTCCTAGATGTTCCACTTCCTGATCCACCTGCTGTTGATGGTTCTGATGAGAATCAGAAAGTTTATCGTAAGCATCTCAAAGACAGTGACATGGCTACCTGTATTATGCTCGCCTCTATGTCACCAGAGCTACAGAAGCAGCATGAGTCTATGGATGCTAATACCATAGTGTTTTATCTTAGAGAGCTTTTCGATGAGCAAGTTCGGTCTGAAAGGTTCGAGACCTCGAGGCTACTCTTCACTACTAAGATGACTCCAGGTTCATCTGCAGTGCAGTATGCACTGAAGATGAATGGGTATATTGAGAGGTTGGCTGTCTTGGGTTTTGTTATGGATTATGAATTAAGTGTTGACTTAATTTTGGTTGGATTATCTAATAGTTATTCACAGTTTGTATTAAACTATCGGATGAATCAAATATCCACGACAATCCCAGAGTTGATCAATCTGCTCAAGACAACAGAGCAAGCTATCAAGAAGGATAGCAAGCCAGTGCTCGTGGTGGACTCTACTTCTTCTGGTTCAAAGAAAAAGAAACTGAAGAAGAAAAGGTCTAAGAAACCAAAAGGAAGTGCAGCCAAAAAGAAAACCAAAGCGCACTAAAGGAACTTGCTTCCATCAGGCAAGACCGCCACCGAAAGCTAAACCAGAAAGTCTATCTGAAAGAATTGAAGCAGAAGAAGGCATCAGATGCCTCAGCTCCTTTAGGTATGTTTGTCATTGAGGTTAATACTGTTTCTGATCATAACATATGGGTATTAGATACCGGTTGTGACTCATACATATGCAAATATGCAATGATATGCAGGGCCTCAGGGATAGTAGACAGCTCATGAAGGGAGAACTAGACCTGCGTGTAGGAAATGGAGCAAGAGTTGCTGCATTAGCCGTAGGCACTTATTTTTTGTCACTCCCTAGTGGGCTTGTAATTAAACTGGATGAATGTTATTTTGTACTTGTTTTAACAAAGAACATATTATCTGTTTCTTATTTAAATAGAGCTGGTTTCCATTTGACTTTTAGTAGCAATGGTTGTTCTATTAGTTTGAATGGAATGCTTTATGGTACTAGTACATTATGCAATAGAATTTACATATTAGATATGTCACATCCAATTATGAATGTCAATGACCCGAAAAGACCTAAACGAGATAATTTAAAATCAACTTACTTATGGCATTGTCGCCTTGGCCATATAAATGAGAGACGTATAGCTAAGCTCCATAAGAGTGGTAGTTTAGGGTCATTTGATTATGAATCATATGACACATGCGAATCTTGTTTAGTAGGCAAGATGACTAAGTTACCCTTTAAGGGAAAGGGTGAACGAGCGACTGGAGTATTAGACCTAATACATTCAGATATATGTGGTCCGATATCCATCCATGCTAGAAGTGGTTGTCTTTACTTCATTACCTTTATCGATGATTATTCTCGATATGGGTACCTGTATCTGATGAGATACAAATCTGAAGCATTTGAAAAGTTTAAACAATTCAAAAATGAAGTAGAAAACCAACTTGGGAAAAGTATCAAGACATTACGATCCGATCGTGGTGGGGAATACTTAGACCAACAGTTTTTAGATTATCTCAGAGATAATGAGATTTTTTCTCAATGGACTCCACCTTACACACCACAGTATAATGGTGTGGCTGAAAGGAGAAATCGAACCTTGTTAGATATGGTACGGTCGATGATGGGCTTTGCAAAGTTACCAAAATCCTTTTGGGGGTATGCACTCGAGACAGCTGTTTATTTGTTAAACAGAGTTCCATCAAAGCGATTGATGTTACTCCATATGAGATGTGGACTAACAAAGAACCTATCTTACTCATTTGAAAGTTTGGGGTTGTCCTGCTTATGTGAAGCGGATACAGTCAGATAAACTTGATACAAAGTCTGACAAGTGTTTGTTTGTAGGATATCCTAAAGAAACAATGGGATATCAATTCTACCTTGCTGAGGAACAAAAGGTTTTTGTTTCAAAGCATGCTGTCTTTTTAGAGAAAGAGTTTCTTTTACAAGAAGACAGTGGGAGCAAAATTGAACTTAAAGAAGTTCAAGATGCTCGAACAAACGCAGATCAACTGCCTGAACCTGAAACTGTGACTCATACGGATGAAGTAACAGTTCAACCTTCTACAACACATGAAGTTTGTAGGTCACGTAGGATACGCTCTGTTCCCGAGAGATATGGATTTCTCGTGAATGAACAGAATGACGTATTGCTCATAGAAGATAATGAGCCTACCACCTATGAAGAAGTTCTGAAGAGTTCGGAGTCTGAGAAATGGCTTCATGCCATGAAGGATGAAATGGATTCCATGTATGCAAACCAAGTATGGACTTTGGTTGAGGCACCCGAAGGAATAAAACCCATAGGGTGTAAATGGGTTTTCAAAAAGAAAACCGACATGGATGGTAATGTGATTACCTATAAAGCAAGGCTTGTGGCTAAAGGTTTTCGTCAAAGACAAGGAGTTGACTACGATGAGACCTTCAGCCCAGTAGCAATGCTTAAATCAATTAGGATACTCCTAGCCATTGCCACTCATTATGATTATGAGATATGACAAATGGATGTGAAGACAGCTTTCCTAAATGGAAATCTAGCTGAGGATGTGTATATGACACAACAAGAGGGCTTCACGTTCTATGATGGCGAAAGGTATGCAAGTTTCAGAAATCCATCTATGGATTGAAACAAGCATCCAGGAGTTGAAATATTCGTTTTGATGAGGTAATCAAAGAGTTTGGTTTCTCACAAAATCCGGATGAACACTGTGTGTATAAGAAGCTTAGTGGGACTGCAATCGTATTCCTTGTGCTATATGTAGATGAAATATTATTACTAGGAAACGATGTCTCTATGCTACAATCTGTGAAGATTTGGTTATCCAAACAATTTGCCATGAAAGACCTTGGTGAAGCGACTTATATCCTTGGGATAAAGATTTATAGAGATAGATCAAAAAGGTTGCTTGGTCTTTCACAATCAACGTACATGGACAAGATGCTAAAGAGGTTTAGCATGTAACAATCCAAGAGAGGGTACCTTCACGTGACTCATGGGATAATACTCTCGAAATCTATGTGTCCTAAGACACAAGATGAGAGGATGCGCATGAATATGATCCCGTATGCATCTGCAGTAGGATCTATCATGTATGCTATGCTATGTACGAGACCCGATGTATCATATGCTCTAAATGTTACGAGCAGATACCAATCGGATCCTGGTGAGGGTCACTGGGTGACTGTCAAGAATATCCTCAAGTACTTGTGAATGACTAAGGATGTTTTCTTGATACATGGAGATGGAGATCTCAAAGTGAGTGGGTATACAGATGCCAGTTTTCAATCTGATAAGGATGATTCTAAATCCCAATCAGGTTATATATTCACACTGAACAGCGGGGCAGTCAGTTGGAAGAGTTCCAAATAAGAGACAAATGTCGATTTAACAACCGAGGCAGAGTACATTGCCGCTTCAGACGCAGCAAAGGAAGCAGTTTGTATCAAAAGTTCATTACTGAACTTGGTGTGATTCCTAGCTGTGATGGGCCCATACAGTTGTATTGTGACAACAATGGGGCTATTGCACAGGCGAAGGAACCAAGGTCTCATCAACGATCCAAACACGTACTCCGCAGATATCATCTGATTAGGGAGATCATTGGACGAGGTGATGTTCAGATAGAGAGAATTCCCACTGAGCAAAATATTGCTGATCCGTTGACAAAGCTATTATCACAAAAGAGTTTTGATTCTCATGTACTCGCCTATGGTATTAGATATCAAGGCGATTGGCTTTAGGTCAAGTGGGAGATTTTGTTAGAGTAGTGCCCTAAAGGCAATCGCCTTTAGCGCATTTTGTACAAAGTTGTGTACATACTTTATGAATAAATAAATAAAGGCATATTTTATTAATTTGTTGTTCATTATTTATGAATTGATATTGATCTATAAGCAAATTAATGAAGTCCATGATATATGACATAGCATGAAGGAAATTATGATGTGATCATACCATCGAGATTCCTATCATGTGCAATTATGTCAAGATCTAATTATCCTAGTCATAGGATTACCAAACCGACATCGTTAATCCGGAGAGACTAGCACATCTCAAGCTCCTTGATTTGATCAGCAAAGGATCTCGTAAACTGTAAATATGAGATGTTTAGGTGAGATGTGAATGCTTACTAGAGGTAGTAAGTACATTGGATGACCTGCTATGAGATCATCACATGGATGTCCTATTCTAATGTCAGTGATAATCTCATCATAGCAATGGTGCAAATATCCTTAGACTTGAGGTGCTCAAGGACATCTTGGATACTGATTCTGTGCTTTGACTCCATTCCTTGTTGCCTTACACAGGTCGGTCATAGGGTGGTAATTGGGTGCAGCTTGAGGTATTCGAAGGTAATTGAGTATCCAATAAATGATTCATCACTTTTGTGATAGCAGAAGATGATACACATGGCCTCTTGTCAGGGTCATTACTTGGAAATCTCTGACCGGAGTTCATATGTCATGAAGAGTGTCTTTAGTGACATATAAAGTAATGAGTCCCAGGACGAGAACTAATATCACTTGAACTAGATTTGACGTAGTCAGTCTAGTAAGAGTTAACACTTTACTCATACTCATAACCAAGTGGGGTATAGCATGGTGAAAGGACGAATTGCACAGTAATTGTCTATGGAAAGGTTCGTGATATGGTTCGTGATGAACATAGGTTCATTCGTCAAACCAATTACTTTTCGGTCAATTGGGGGTCATGATGTGTTGCTAGATACCACTCATGACTTGCTTGAATTAAGTGTTAATCTAAGTGGCCAACATAACCGGGAACCTAATGGGTCACACGCATAAGAGTGGCTCGGAGAATTCGTAAAATAGTTTTGGATAGAGATCCAATATATGGAGAGCAATAGTACTAAATGGATCCCGATGAGATTGAGATATGTCCCGATGAGATCGCGACATCGATATTGCTGAAACAGGTCTTCAATGTTTTTTCCATATGGGACCAGAGGCCTAGTAGGACCACCCCAGTGTGTTGGACCACTTCAAAGATTTATATATATATATATATATATCTTATTAATTAATTAATTAATATATATATATATATATATATATAAAGTTAAAATGATAAGGCTTCTCCTCTTCTCTCACGTAAGTCATATATATATATATATATATATATATATATATAAATATATGACTTACGTGAGAGAAGAGGAGAAGTTTTATCATTTTAACTTTATATATATATATATATATATATAAAGGCTAACGTGGAAAGCAATTCCACTTTAGCATTTAATGTCTTTAATTATGTTAAAGACAAATGGCAAAAGATGGCTTGAAGAGTTGATCATCGTGGGTTTTAAGATGAAAAGGGTTTTAAAATCCTAAGCTCTTTCACGACTCTTCATCATCTTTCTTCAAGCTCTCCTTCATCATCTTCTCCAAGCTTCTTCACCTAGCTCTCCAAGAACAAGGTAAGATCTAATAGTCTTCACTTTGTTCTAGCTATTCTCGGGTCAAAGGGTTTGCCCCAGTTAGATTTTCCGACCTCTGCGTGGATACCGTTAGAGACGGTCTTCTTTGGTCGTTATGGTTTGACTTTGTTGTATAGACACATGGATCCTGGCTTTCGGGAAGGTTCCGGAACAAAAATTTTTGTTTTTCCGCACCTTGTGTATGTGATGCACACACCGGGATTTTCTTACATAATTATGCACTCAAAGTTGTACAACTCATATCCCTCAATTCCATTATCCAAAAATTACAAACTTTATACTAATTGACAGATAAGAGAATAAGCTACAACTTTTGTGAAGACAACTTTGTCTGAGTCAGCCTAAATTAATACAGTTTATTCAATAACAACAGGATATGATTTTTGTCACCCGTAGTGTTATAACCTAAGCCAAGACTCAATTTCAAACTAAATTTCAAGACCTTTAAGGACATAATTCAAATTCAATTTCTCTTAAAAATTGTATCCAAATGTCTCTAGTTCAATTTAAATCAAGAATCATCTTATTAGGAATTCTACAGATCAAGATATAATCAAAATACTGAAGCATATTTAGTAAAAAAACATTCCAATTATCAAATTCCAACACACCTCAACATTTTCATCCTAAACTCATCAATCAGTCTCTTCCAAATTAATTCAAATGGCCATAAATTTTGATGCACATAAAGAAAAATGTGTTATGAGTTGGTTGGTTCAAATCTCATGCTATTTGGAGGTCGGAAGAAGAAGTTATAGCAAAAAGAATAAAAAACTATCACTTCATTTTTCCACATTCACTGCAGATTTTTTTTCTTCTTCCTCTCTTATACTTAATCCATTATTTCTGTACACCATCTCTAACTTATACCCTCTGCATTTCCTCTCCCATTCCAATTCAACTTACTCTAAAATAACTCAAAATTTTATATTAAACACAAACATAAAAAATAAAAACTCATATACAGACATCATCATTTTTTCTACTTTCTCTCACTGCTGCAATTTTTTTAATAATCAATAACAATCCAAAATCCAAAACACAACCTATAGCCATATGATTCTACATCACATTTTTCTGCTATTGTTTCAGTTAAACTCAAAAGATCATAAACACCAAAAATAGAATATCATCCACGACTACCACCATTTCCAACTTTCTCTCACTGTTATATTATTTATTTATTTGTTTAATGCTTAACAGCAATCCTAAACAAAACCTATATCATGCTTTTTCACAATTTTCAGCAATTGACAACTTCACAAATTCTCATTAAACTCAAAAAGATCAAACTATCACAATTGAGTATTACACTTCCTACTCATTGTACTGCACAAATTTTCCATTTAATTCATTCATCACTATCACTCTACTTATCCGAAACCTTTCTACCTACATAACTCATAAATGAATTCATTTCCAACCATTGAAACCTCATCAAAATTCATATACAATAACTAAAAAATTGAGAGCTCACTTACTTAATTTTAGTAAAATGTCCAACAGTGAAAGTGAAGATGAGCTCTCGGTGAATGGAAGGAAAACAAGATAAATGAAACAGAGCAATTTTATGGACTAGTGATTATACAGCAATAAACAAATAATTCGGTGATGGATGAGTGAAGAGAGAATTTTTTTTTTTTTTTTTGTATTGATGCTTTCGGTGAAGAATAATCGAAAGAGAGCATAACATTTTCTCTAGCCAAAACATGTGACTACATGGGTTAAAGAAATCTTGTCACATATTACCCATGCATGTAGGTCATTTGTCACACTCTCATTTATCTTATATTTTTCCTAGTCCAAAATATCCTAAATTTTCAAAATTTTCCTAAAATTCACCAAAAATTTTGAAATAATAGTGACACTCTCAAAATAAATTTTTAACACATAATCCACAATTTACATTTTAATCGCATTTATAAATCAATTATACTAGAAAATGTCAATAAATGCATGTATAATTATTTTAATGTGTCAAAATAATTATTTACGTGTATGTATACTCAATTATGCATGAGTGTGAAATGCAATTCTAATTTTGTCTATATACTCTCATATACTCTTTTCTAGGGTCCTAGCCCCCAATATGGGATAATGGGATATTACAAAAACAAATCCCTGACTTTTTTTTCCTACACAAACAATTTTTAAAGCTCAACCTTCAACAGTAATGCTTTACAATTTACAAAAGCTACGCATAATATAGATATGACAATAGTTAGACGGTGCTATGAAGTAGGTGTATCATTTAATGTTACTCATTCTTATTATTAATCATCTATAGTAGATGTTATTGTCTTTTATAATCTAAGATATAAAGCTCATTTCATCGATGACTACAAAGGTTATATTTTGAGCACCTTTATTTGTGAAATAAAAAGTTATTTGAATGGAAAAGATAATTTGTCCAACTTATGGATGTTCAACAATATGTAATGATTAGGTAAATAAAATATATATTATTAGTTTTAGTTTATTTTGCCAAGGAACTATGTTTTATTATAAACAAAGTAATAAATTTCACTATTAGACCGAGAATTTATCAAATATTTTTTAGTAGGTTCGCATCTCATTTAAGTTGAGTTGATCTTAAATTTGCTCAAAGAAGCAACTAAATTTAAAATTAAATAGATAATAACTTTATTAATCACATCTCATGTGACTCTTATATTTGTTAGGTGATAATTCTTTATTAAAATATATATTATATATTATTCCTAACTCTACATCTAAATTTATATGATTATGATTTTACTCATCTAGAAAATACAAATTTAGTTAAATAGGACTTATTAATTTAAGATAAAATATACTTGGGTTAAATGGATCTTAAGTTGCTTAACAAGTCTTATACTAAATAGAACTATGGTTTTATTTTTAAATAATGAGATGGCTAATATTATGGTGCTAACGTATAATTAATATTTAATTAAGATTTTAAATTTTAAATCTCCTTAAAATTAGCATAGTCCATCAAGATAATTATATATATCTAACATGATTAAATTTTGAAAGAAAATTCTTCAAAACTTTACTTGCCTCTAATTGTTGATTTACTAACTAATTTAATTTAATAATTCAATTCTTTAAAATTAAGCAAAATTCCATTATATTCATAATAAAATTTTCCTTTTGAAACCAAAATTTAAATAATTAGAAAATATTTTTAATCTTAATTAAAATTATCAAATTTAATAGGAATTTAAAATAATTTATTCTTAATTAAACTAATTTAATTAATATTTTAATTTTTAAAAAAGCCGAACGCACGTGCCAACGAACAATTTCTTCTTTACCATAGTTTAGGATTGGACATAAAATGTTGTCCTTGTCCATTGAAGACTGTCCAAAATTTTTTGTAGACGGTAAGCAAACACCTATCCGGACAGAAAATTTATGTCCTTGTCATCCGTCCTCACGTCCGAGGACGGTAACCAAACACAGCCTTCATTGTTGCCTTGTCGTTTTTCTCCTCTTGTTGCCTACTTCTTCCATCTCTAACGCCTATGCTTCGTCATTGCCCCAAGTGTTTTCCTTCCAAGGCGAATATTACCTTACCAGTGAAGAAAATAGCTAGTGACAAAGGAGGGTGAACCATACCAGAATCATATCTGAAATCTCCCATAACAATATAAAGAAACCTAAAGAGTGGAATAAGCAATATGATTTTCATTTTCAAAAGCATCTAGTGTTGGGAAATCGAGTCGGGATCTGATCCGAACTGCAGTGGAATAATCACGAAATTTTTTCGTGATTTTTGATTTTCCGAAAACCAAGATCTATTTAATTCTATAAAATGATTAACACGAATTATAATAAAGTGAAATTTAATTCGTACCTTATTCCGAAGCTCGATCTCAGTCTTGATGCATCCCTCGAATCGTTTCCGAAACTGATCCGTCTCAACCACCGTAGTCACACAAGTGTCCGGCCTCTAACGGTATCCACAGAATAGGTTGAGAGAACACTGTAACTTTTACAGAGAGGATTAAGCATGAAGTGATAGCTACATAGAGCTTAAGCCTATTTATAGTAAACTTTTGACATTTTAATAATTTAATTAAAATTAAATACTAATTTCAATTAAACTTTAATTAGAATTACAAATAATTTTAATTAAATACTAATTATGCCCAAATAAGATTCAATATCTTATATTGATCCTTATTTATTAAATATCTAATATTAATCATAAAGTTTCTCAAACTTTACAATCAAGTCCAACTTGATTAAATTAATTTTGCTCTCTTCAACCCATTCTATATGTGTGACTCATTAGGTTCCCAAATATGTTGGCAATGATTATAAATTATAATTCTAATTCATAATTAAAATTAGATAAATTAAAACTCCTTTTAATTTATCTTTAATTCTCTAATTAAACAATTTATAATCATAGATCAAGATTGACGTCTAGCAACGCATCATGATCACCCAAATATTTATGAATGTCAAAGTGGTTTTGATTAACCTTTCCGTGCATGATTTTTCCGTATAATTTAATCCTTTCATCAACTAATGTTCCAATTAGACATAGAGTATGGAATTAATGTCTACTCTATTTTGAGTCCAATTATATTAGTTCTTCGTCATTAGCTATTGATTCAATTAATGATATTTGTAAACTGTTTACAAAATATCATTCCATCTTGGCCAAGGATTTCCCGAATCAATATTAATCGAGAACAACAAAACATTCTCCCTAATTACTTTAGGGTGATGAATCCTATCTTAATCATTTAACTATCTTCATACAGTTCATGCTATATCCAATGACTACCGTTTAAACGATCTTTATAGATCACGAGTAGTATCAAAACATAACAATCCTCATACAAGATAACTTTGATGATCTCAAGTCAAAGGATCACTTATACAATCATCACAATGAGAATTCCATAGACATACAAGTAATGTTTCAAATGGATTTCTCATATCGGGTCTGTTAAGTGAACTTGTTCTCTAGCAAGCACCCACACGTTTATTTAAGTATCTCTACACTTTAGCCTATGAGATCGACTACTTCCTTCATAAGGAAAAACAAAATGTGTGCTAGTCTTTTTACGTTCTATTAATGTCCAATCTTAATAGAACAATGACTAGGAACATTTTAGGAATAATACATAAATGCAATATGAATCTCATAATTATAATCTCATTATAATTTCATTTGAAATGTATAATTATCCCATGGACTTTATCACATACATCTAAACATGTACAAGATAAAGAATGCCTTTAAATAATTTGTCACTTAACTTACAACCAAATCGATTGGCTGTAGGGCATAAACCAACAATCTCTCACTTGCACTAAACCAATCGTTTAAGTATCTAATACCATATCACCATATGATGATTATTATACTATTGAAGTAGTGGCTTAATGAGAGAATTCTACATGATTTTCTATAATGAGCACTTGCTTAAATCTTACAACTCCTATCTTAATTATCATCATAATTAAGAACATTTGCCTATACATTCTTGGATCTTTGATGAGACCTTAGCTCCTTATGCATGCCTAATGGCTCTAATGCTCTGCAGTACATTATTGTCTTGAACAATGCAAAAAAACTATATCAAGTTCTTTAAAGAACTTGTTGATCCAATTAATCATTTCCACTAAACAAAAAAAATGTATTATGGCTTAATTAGCAACCAATTGCTACATTGGAACTTTTCCAATCCGAAATGATAATGTTCTAAGTAAATAAACCTTAATTAGGATTTACTTATAAAGTTATATCCTTATCATCTTGAACTCAAACATTAACTCATACACAGAGTAATGGATATCTTTAATACTTCACAAGTATCCGATATCTTAAATACTAAACATCTTTAGTACATTATCTATGCACTTGGACTTAGAATAAGCTAACAACGTCCAATCTGTCTCCATAGATCTAATTCTCATAATTAAGTTGTTACCTTTTCATATCCAACAAGAGTCGTTTTTGTACAATTATATGTTCAACAATTGAAAGTTAGAACTGTTGTTCTCTGTGAGCAATATATCTCCACATACTCCCATTAAAGAAAACAACTATACTCCCACTAACCTTCTTGTAGAAATGATAAATTCACAATCATTTCCAAAACAAACTCTTTGAATTCATCATGAAAGTGAATTTTTTCAATATCTTGTAGCGTTTCAACTATACATCAAATGTATCATTAAACGCATTAGTTCCAATTAGATGTATAGTCATGAGATTTGAACCTTTCAAATTCCTTCTTAATCCTACTATTTATCTTGAGAATCATTCTCCTATAAGCATACATTGAATCAAACAATTTGTTCAATGGGTTTGTAAGAATATATCCAACCTTTTGGATATATCATAACACTTTATTACTCAATTTAGTTCTAAACTAAATGGATAATATATGCTTTAACTAAGCATCACATCTTAAAATCATTAGCTTTAACTATTTCAAAGACTTAACATTTCATATCTAATATGAAATCGAGCTAATTGATTCAACCGAACTATGAAGGTAAGTCATTGTACGTGCATTGCTATAAAAGAAATACTATTGCATCATACAATATCTCATATTGTAATTTACTCGCTACATAAATTCATACACTTATGAATTTAATTGTGAAGGAATTCACTAAAGAATCTCATTCCTATAAATAACCGAAATTTTAAAATTTACCACAACGATCTCATCGATGTGCTTCAAAGATTCTCAATGCTTAATTTCTACTTAGATTTAAATAATTTGAACTTTTCAAAATTTTAAATCATCATTTTATTTAATACATATGACTATATCACATAAAGTCATTAGTAATAAAATAAAATAAAATATTATCCTTTTATGAATTGTTATTCCATCCAATACATCACATGTATAAAATTTAACAATTCAATACCATCATCATCCTTTCATCAAAGGTTGATTTGGTTATTCTTCAACTTTACAAGTTTCATAAGTTCCATACGATTCATAATCAAAAAGATACATATATCCTTGTATGTAACTTTATGATTCTCGTTCTATTGATTTAACTAACATGGCATAAAAGGATTATCTCGATTATCTATCCTTTTATTCTTGTCATTTATGTTAAGCATAAGCCTCCTTTAATCTAACGCATACAAACTCTTTGTATAAATTATATCAGCTACTTTTACTTAACAATCTATTTCTAATCATGCAATGAACATTACAATAATGCTGAATCTAAATTTAGTATCAAATAATCATAAGTATGAATTAGAAATACATATGATCTCAATCATATCACATATAGGTAAGAAAAATAATGCAATCATTTTCTTCTTATGACAACTGTTGACATACTATAGCAAAGCCTTTAATTGTAGCCCATACTTATGCTTTTAGTAGGCTAAATTAAGTGGAACAATTCCAAGAAGGTACTATACCTTTCAACCTTCCTCCATGCAACTCCTTGCATTTTGCTATCATGGTGTTGACATACGTCTTACATGTCATCGTCAAAGTTTACGAGACATTAGTCAACTCAAAATGTCAATACATTTTGTCATCTTTATGATTTTGACATATCTCTACAACTTTGTCACCATATCCTCAATAGGGATTATAGCAACATTGCATAATGAACATACAATTTTCTATCTAACTTTTGAGAACTTTTCTCAAACATATTCTATGTCCAAGAACTTGGGTTCACTAACGCAGTGTCAACTATACTAAACAAGGTGAATTCTACTAAGAACAAAATATAAATGTAAGAAAAACAAGTAATCAGTTATATGCCATGACTACCAAATAAGATTATGACTTTAATCATGCATTTGGTTACTCCCACTATTTTATTCGAAATAATAGCCCTCACTATTATTCGGAAAGATTACTCTAATCTTTCTAGTAGGCTAGGATCCCATTCAAGTATAGTTGACCTTGAGTTTGCTCAACAAACCAACTATACTTAAATTAGGTAGATAACAACTTTATCAATCATATCTCATATGACTCCTAGATCCGTTAGGTGACAACTCTTGCCACAACATATCTTATATGTCATTCCTAACCTTGCCTCTAAATTCATGTGATCATGAGTTTGTTCATCCAAATCACACAAATTTAGTTAAGTAAAACCCACTATTATAAGACTAAACATATTCGGGTTAAAGAGGCCTTGAGTTTGCTCAACAAGCCTTACAATAAACAAAACTCTGGTTTATTCTTATAACAATGGAAGGCATCAATCACGTTCTTAACGTGTACTTAATATTTTAACGAAGGGTTTTAATTTCATATGTCTCATCAAATATAAATTGCATGTAAAATATCACACATATAAAACATACAATTTATCATGCATCCAATATATATATCAACCATATAAATAAAGTATGCAACATATGCACTCATAATCAAATTATATGCATAAAATGTCAAGCTTCAGTATGATTTAAGTTATTGATCTTCATAATCTAAACTAACATTTCCAACTTCTTGGAAAAATTAAATTAGATTAAAACACTTGATTCCTAAATAAATTAAATTGATTCCAAATAGAAATTTGATTTGATTTGAAACTAACTTTCAAATCCAATTGGAAACTATTTCCATTTTGTTTTGACTCCTTTAATAATAATTTAATTAAAACAATTTCCAATTAATTATTCTTCTTACTTATTATAATTTAGAAAACTTCTTTTCAAAATTATATAAGTAAGACATTCTAATCTAATTAGAAGACTATTTATAATCTAATTAGAAATCACCATTTCTAATCTCATTAAAATTACTATCCCTTAATTAGAAAACTATTTTCTAATATTAAAGGAAACTACTTTCAAAATTAAATAAAAATTTTTAAATTTAATTAAGAAAGTTATTATATGTTATTTATTTAGAGAATTATTTCTTGACTAATTAGAAAACCTTTCTTTAATAAGTTAGAAAAGTATTTTCAAAATATTAAATAAAGCACATTTTCTTAATTAATAAATGAAAACACTTTTCAAAATTTAATCAAGAAAATACTTTATCTAAAAGTCAAGAAACTTATTATTCATAAACAAAGAAACAATTTCTAAATAAATTAAATAATAATTCTCTAAACAAATAAAATTCTAATTTTAATTTATCTCAATCAAATTGAAATAAATAAATTTAATTAAGAAACAACTTTCTTAATTATTTAAGAAAACATTTTCCTAATTTTAAGAAGTCTAATTAATTAATTTCAATCTAATTAAAACTAATTAATTCTCATTTTAGAAACAACTTTTCTAATTAATTAATTAATTTCAATCTAATTGAAACTAATTAATTATAATTTTAAAAATAAATTTTTTCAATTAATTAATTTCAATCTAATTGAAACTAATTAATTATAATTTTTAAAATATTTTTTCAATTAATTAATTTCAATCTAATTGAAACTAATTAATTCTAATTTTAGAAACAATTTTCTAAAATTAATTAGAAATCAATATAATTATTAATCTTAATCAAATTAAGAAAATAATTATTTTAATTACGAAATTGAATTAATAAATCAATTTAATTTAATAATCCAACCTTTGAAACATTAAACTAAATTTCAAACCATTTGAAAATATTTTTCAATGCCATTTTTCTAGTTCACCATTCTTCTCTGCGTAAGCTTTATTCTTATATTCTATTCATTGACAAGACAAATAAAGATGGGCCACCATCTTTATTATACACGTCTCTCCCATACAGCAGCCATGGTCGCCAACCGTTGCCTCAAGCTGTCTCCACGTCTCGGTCTCCACCGTGACTCTAGGACCAGACAACCCATCTTGCGGTATGCTTACTCACGGTTGAACCAGCGGCGTTCAACGCAAGAACAAAATACTAGAATACACAAGCACAAAACCCAGAAACCAGAACACTTTCATTTCACGGGTTCCAGCAACTCTCGCCGGCGCCGACCCCATCTCATGGAATCGCACAACCGCAAGCAATACAAAAATCGCAACAACTGATAAATCCCAGATCTGGGTTGTTCTTATTTAACGCAAAAAACAACAAACCACAGATCTGGGTTTTGGCTTTCAAGATCTGGGTTTTACACAACCATCTTATTTTTCAGAACCCATAACAACGCAAAATCAAAAGTTTAAAACGTAATTGAAATTTTCAGAAATCAATTCTGGAAGCAAGAAAAACAGATGCGGCTCTCAACTCGCAAGAACCAGAACAAATCTGGGTTCAGAATATGAACCTTTCATATTCTCAATCAATTCCAAAATTACATGATCGATAATAATCAAATACTTTTAACCAAAATATAGAATTAAATCTGGCTCTGATATCACTGTTGAGAAATCGAGTCGGGATCTGATCCGAACCACAGCGGAATAATCACGAAATTTTTTCGTGATTTTTGATTTCCCAAAAACCAAGATCTATTTAATTCTATAAAATGATTAACACGAATCATAATAAAGCATAATTTAATTCGCACTTATTAGAAGCTCGATCTCGATCTTGATGATCCTCTAATCGCTTCCAAATCGATCCGTCTCAACCACCGTAATCGCGCACAAGTGTCCTGGCCTCTAACTGCATCCACAAAACAGTTGAGAGAACTCGTAACTTTTAGAGAGAAGGTTAAGCGTGAAGTCTTGGCTACATAAAGTTTTAAGCTCTATTTATAATAAAGTTTTGACATTTTAATAATTTAATTAAAATTAAATACTAATTTTAATTAAACTTTAATTAGAATTACAAATAATTCTAATTAAATACCAATTATGCTCAAATAAGATTCAATATCTTATATTAATCCTTATTTATTAAATATATAATATTTAATCATAAAGTTTCTAAAACTTTACGATCAAGTCCAACTTGATTTAAGTAATTTTGCTCTCTTCAACTCATTCTATATGTGAGACCCATTAAGTTCCCAAATATGTTGACAATGATTATAAATTCTAATTCTAATTCATAATTAAAATTAGATAAATTAAAACTCCTTTTAATTTATCTTTAATTCTTTAATTAAACAATTTATAATCATAGATCAAGATTGACGTCTAGCAACGCATCATGATCACCCAAATATTTAGGAATGTCAAAGTGGTTTTGACTAACCTTTCCGTGCATGATTTTTCCGTATAATTCAATCATTTCATCAACTAATGTTCCAATTAGACATAGAGCATGAAATTAATGTCTACTATATTTTGAGTCCAATTATATTAATTCTCCGTCATTAGCTATTGATTCAATTAATGATATTTGTAAACTGTTTACAAAATATCATTCCACCTTGGCCAAGGATTTCTAGAATCAATATTAATCGAGAACAACGGAACATTCTCCCTAATTACTTTAAGGTGATGAATCTTATCTTAATCATTTAACTATCTCCATACAATTCATGCTATATCCAATGACTACCGTTTAAACGACTTTTATAGATCACGAGTAGTATCAAAACATAACAATCTCCATACAAAATAACTTTGATGATCTCAAGTCAAATGATCACTTATACAATCATCACAATGAGAATTCCATAGACATACAAGTAATGTTTCAAATGGATTTCTCATATCGGTCTGATTCGATGAACTTGTTTCATAAGACCCACACGCGTTTGTTTAAGTATCTATACTTTAGCCTTTATGAGATCGACTATTTTCTTCATAAGGAAAACAAAACGTGTGTTAGTCTTTTTACGTTCTATTAATGTCCAATCTTAATAGAACAATGACTAGGAACATTTTAGGAATAATACATAAATGCAATATGAATCTCATAATTATAATCTCATTATAATTTCATTTGCAATGTATAATTATCCCATGGACTTTATCATATACATCTAAACATGTACAAGATAAAGAATGCCTTTAAATAATTTGTCACCAAATTACAACCAAATCGATTGGCTGTATGGCATAAACCAACATCTAGAACCAGAGGCATAATCGATCTAGGTTTCCATAAGCTTTAACACAAAGAAAAGTATGCAATGGATATTTTAAACGCAAGCAATTAGGTTCAATAGACGTTTTTCCATAAACATAAAGGAAGAGGGAGGCGCGAGAGGGGAGCCATGAAATTGATTTTTCAAAATGTAACAGAGTTCCGTAAGTAAGAAAAACACATGTGGAAGTAAGCATAAACCTTTTTTAGAAACAGAATAAGCATGCCAATATTTTCTACAAAAAGGAGAGGCATACGTTTATTTTTTTAATAAAAGTGGTGGGCCATATGTAATTATGTTTCAATTAAACAAAAGAAAAGCCTAATCTGTATTATAAAATCATAAAACTGTTATAAACCGAAACTAAAATTTAAGAATATTTGAGAGAGGAGAATTCTTCTTATAACTTGGTGTATCTTATATCAAGGTAACCCTTCTATTTATAGTACAACATTTCTAATAAAATACTATCATGATAATAGAAGTGGTACACTAACAATTAAGTGGTGCATTTGGTGTACTAACAATTAAGTGGTGCATTTGGTGCGTTAACAATTAAGTGGTATATTAACAATTAGTGGCACACTATATTATTTCTATCTTTTATAACACTCCCCCTTGGTGTACCATATAATTATTTCTTATCTGGCCTTGATATGCATTTGGTGTTGCCTCGTTAAAAACCTTATCAGGAAAAACCTAGTAGGATAAAAACCATGATAAGGAAAAAAAAGAATCGAAGAAGTAAGCTCCCTTATTTAACACAATGAGCTCTTCCTCATAAATTTCTTAGAAGTCGCATTCCAATCTCGTGGACATGCTTCCTGAAAGGTGTAGTAGGAAGTGCCTTTGTGAAAAGATCCGTAGTATTTTCGCTTGATTGAATATACTAGATGTTGATTTCTTTGCTCTTTTCGAGATCTTGGGTGAATTGAAAAAATTTCGGAAGGATATGTTTGGTTCTATCACTTTTGATATAACCCTATTTTATTTGAGCGATACATGCTGCATTGTCTTCATATATGATTGTTGGTTCTTTGTTGGTCGATAAGCTACAAGTTGTTAAAATGTGGTGCGTTATTGACCTTAACCATACACATTCTCAGCTTGCTTCATGAAGTGCAATGATTTCAAAGATGATTTGAAGAAGAAGAACAAGTGTTTGTTTCGTGAACGCCAAGAAATTGCAGTGCCTCCATACGTAAATACATAACCAGTTTGGGATCTGGTTTTATGCGGATCTGATAAGTAACCTGCATCTTCATAACCAACCAAAGCTTGTTTTGCATTTTTAGTGTAAAATAATCCCAAATCAATTGTACCTCGAAGATAACAAAATAGATGTTTAATTCCATTCGATTGCCTTTTCGTAGGAGATGAGCTAAATCTTGCTAGTAGATTAACAAAGAAAAGCTATATCAGTCTAAGACAATTAGCAAGATATCGTGAGAGCTCTATCGCACTCAGATATGGCGTTTGTAATCAAGAACTTTTTCGTTTTTCATATAGTGGCTTAAATGGATCATTCTCAACATTAAGCGATCTACCAACCATTGGTGTACTTAACGGAGTTGCTTTATCCATATTAAAATGCCTCAATACCTTTTCTGTATATGTCGATTGATGCACAAATATTCCGCTTGGTCTATGCTCAATTTGCAGACCAAGACAATATGTAGTTTTTCCAAGATCTTTCATTTCAAATTCCTTTTTTAAGTACACCACTGTTTCTTGGATTTCTTTAGCAGTACCAATGATATTCAAATCGTCAACATAGACAGCGATAATCACATATCCGGATGTTGTTTACTTTATAAAAAACACAAGGGCAAATAGGACTATTTACATATCCTTTCTTTGATAGATACTCGCTTAGACGATTGTATCACATGCGTCCAGATTGCTTTAGTCCATATAAGGATCTTTGCAATTTGATCGAATACATTTCCTTTGGTTGTGATTTTAATGCTACAGGCATTTTGAATCCTTCAGGGATTTTCATGTAAATATCACTATCAAGTTATCCGTACAGGTAAACTGTAACAACATCCATAAGACGCATTTCCAGTTTATGCAGAACTGTTAAGCTAATTAAATATCTAAACGTAATTGTATCCGTAACAGGAGAGTATGTTTGTTCATAGTCAATTCCGGGTCTTTAAGAAAAACTTGCAACAAAGTCGAGCCAGATCTCACAATCTCATTTTTCTCATTTCGTTTTCGAACAAAAACCCATTTGTAACCTACAGGCTTTACACTTTGGGGTGTAAGGACAATAGGTCCAAACACATTACGCTTGTTAAGAGAATTTAATTCAGCTTCAATAACATCTTTCCATTGAACCCAATCATGTCTATTTTGACATTCAATGATAGATCTTGGTTCGAGATCTTCATTTTAATTGAGGATATCACATGCTATAGCATAAGAAAATATTTCATCAATCTCTTTCATATCATTTCGGTTCCATAATTCTTTTGTGTGAATATAATTAATTGCGATTTCTTGATTAATGTCAGTTTGTGTCTCTTCTGGGACACTATCCTCATCTTGTGTTTCTAAAGGAACACTTTTATCTATCTTGGGGTTATTAATCACATTTGCTCCTTTTCATTTTCGAGGATTTTATCTTTGGAACCGATTGGTCTACCACGCTTACGCGTGTCGAGATTCATGAGTGACCATGTTCTCGATTGTCCTTTTGGGATTTCAACCGGCGGGAGTATTTGATTGGTATAAATGATTTAGTCACTCTTTTTGTATCTGTAAAAGCATCTGGTAATTAATTTGCAATTCTTTACAAATGCACAATTCTTTGCACTTCTGTTTCGCATTGTTTTGTGCGTTGATCAAGATACAATAATGATGGTTCGCGCCATGTAATTTCTTTCATCAGTTGTTTATTATCTCCCCCTAATGTCGGGAAAGTATTTTCATCAAAATGACAATCAGCAAAACGTGTTGTAAACACATCACCTGTTTGAGGTTCAAGATATCTAATAATAGATGTACTTTCATAGTCGACATATATCCCCAATCTTCTTTGAGGTCCCATTTTACTACATTGTGGTGGTTCAATAGGCACATATACTGCACAACCAAAAATTCTCAAATGGGAGATATTTGGTTCTTGACCAAATGCAAGTTGTAGTGGGGAGTAGTTATGATATGCACTTGATCGGATGCGAATTAATGCCTCAGCATGTAAAATTGCATGACCCCATACGGAAATTGGAAGCTTTGTTCTCATCATCAATGGTCTAGCAATAAGCTGAAGGCGTTTAATTAAAGATTCAGTTAAACCATTTTGAGTATGCACATGAGCAACAGGATGTTCGACCATAATCCCAGTTGACATACAATAGTCATTGAAAGTTTGGGATGTGAATTCACCAGTATTATCGAGTCTGACTTTCTTTATTGTATAGTCAGGAAATTGTGCTCGTAATTTAATAATTTGTGCAAGAAATCTTGGAAATGTCATATTACGAGTTGATAGTAGACAAACGTGAGACCATCTGCTGGAGGCATCTATCAATACCATAAAATATCGAAATGGTCCACATGGTGGATGAATTGGTCCACATATATCACCTTGAATACGTTCAAGAAAAGCAGGTGATTCCAATTTTATTTTAGCTGGTGATGGCCTTGTGATCAATTTTCCAAGAGAACAAGATGTACATGGACTCTTATTTATTTGAGTAATCATTTTGTTACTCAATGGATGTCCATGTGTATTCTCAATTATTTTTCGCATCATTGTTGATCCTGGATGACCCAGACGATCATGCCAAATAGATATCATTGAAGGATCAATGTGTTTTGTTTTCACTACCATATTAGATTCCATCACATTTATATATGTATAATGCAATCCAGTAGGGAGCATTGGTAGTTTTTCCAATATGTTTATCTTTCCTGATTTACAGGTTGTAAGATACATATATTTCATATTTCCCTCAGTTGCAGACTGAGTATCATATTTATGAGAATATATATCATCATGTATTGAGAACTTTGTGCCATTTGGTAATGTGAAATTTTCCTTGTCAATTCCTTCAATCAAGTCTGCAGGACCTGATATTGTGTTCACAATTGTTTTTGTTGGTTTTAATTCTGAAAAGAACCTCTTATCTTTCAGGATAGTGTGCGTTGTGTCACTATCTGGTATGCATAACTTATCATTATTTTCCGCTCCTCTTTCAGAACGATCCATATCAAAAGTTTACATAAAATAAATAATCTAATGAGAAAATTGTTCAAGAACTTTAATAAAGAGAAAAAGATGTTATTTGAACTAAAAAAAATGTTACAATACTTAAAACTGAGTAACACAACAAGCATAAGAATACATAACACAAGCATAAGTACATTATTTTAATTTCCATTGCTATTGCCACCAACAATGTCTTGATCCACAAAATCATCAGTAAAATCCGAAATATTCAGATATGTAGAGTCATCTGAAGGATTATGATTCTCAATGAAATCAAAATCAAAAGCACCAAGGTCAGTTGAATCACCTAAAGGGCGTTGTTCAGTAAAATTCACTTCCTTTTCTTTCCTTTTTAAGGATGCTTTGTATAAATGACATAGATGTTCAGGAACTCGACAAACTTTAGCTCAATGTCCTTTTGTACCACATCTAAGGCAAGAATCTCCTGAAGTCCTATAAGAACTTCCATGAACATCATTAATATGGTGCTTGTTATTGTGGTGGCTCGTATTTCTTTGAAAGGAGTTATATGGATAACTTCCTAAACCACGTCCACGACCACGACCACGAATGTAGTTACGACCGTGGCCACGACCATGATCGCTACCACGAATAGGCCCGTGATGATGTTTTTTTTCATTGTCATTTCGAATTGCAATATTCGCTTCTAGAAATGATGACACGCCAGTAGGGCGGGATTGATGATTTTTCATCAGAAGTTCATTATTCTTCTCGACTACAAGGAGGCATGAAATCAGGTCAGAGTATTTTTTAAATCCACACACTCGATATTGTTGTTGCAATGTTACATTTGCTGCGTGGAAGGTGGAGTATGTTTTTTCTAACATATCTTCCTCAATGATTGTTTGCCCACAAAATTTTAATTGTGAGACAATTCTAAACATAGCCGAGTTATACTCATTGACCTTTTTAAAATCTTGGAAGCGTAAAGCGCTCCATTCATCACGAGAAGCCGGAAGTAAAACTTCCTTTTGATGGTCATATCTTTCTTGTAAATTTTTTCACAAATGACTTGGATCTTTAATTGTGAGGTATTCTATTTTTAATCCCTCATCAAGATGACGACGAATGAAGATCATCGCTTTGGCTTTATTTTGTTTTGATGTTGTATTATTTTCTTTAATGGTATCTAAAAGATTCATTGATTCAAGATGCATTTCAACATCAATCATCCACGGCATATAATTATTGCCCGCAACATCAAGAGCAGCGAACTCAATTTTAGCAAGATTGGACATGTTGGCAACTATTATACAATAGAGAGAAATAATTAATACAGTTATTCAAATAGATATTACATTAAATAAATTACATGCCATGCTCAAATGCTATGCCAATAAGCAACAAAGGGATCATACAAAATGCTATTACTAAGAGAAAAAAATTGCAATCTGAATCATTTAGCTCTACACTAAGAATAAAACAAAGATACATAATGACAATAATTATACAAAAAAATAATGTAGCGGACAACATTTGAATTATATTTTGAGGTAAGAAATAATGTGTAGGGATGAAGTAAATTATGTAGAAGTGGTATCTATTTATAGAAAAATGAATCATTTTTCATTATTATTATTATTATTATTTTTACCGATTAACTAGTCGTTATATTTATAAGTTATAATATATATTATTTAATTATTTATTTAAAACACATAATTGATAATAAGACATATGTAGTAAAATTAATTAGAGTATAATAAATATAATAGTCTTGAATATATTTTATTTATTTATTTTCTAATCACGATGTATACTAAACAATAACTTAAGTATTTAGAGGTGGTATTACCTTTTCATTATTTAAAGAGAAGGTAAAACTTTAGGGAAGGTATAGAGAGTCGTCTATAAGAATTAACGTAGATAAATGGAAAATAAATGGAAGAACTTACGTTTGTTTGATGTACGTAAACGGAAGAATCTTATGATTGCTTGAAGTTGATAAGTCGAATTTTAGACATTAGAGCTTCGTGCTGATAGCGTGTTATAAAATCGAAACTAAAATTTAAGAATATTTGGGAGAGGAGAATTTTTCTTATAACTTGGTGTATCTTACATCAAGGTAACCCTTCTATTTATAATACAACATTTCTAATAAAATACTATCATGATAATAGAAGTGGTACACTAACTATTAAGTGGTGCATTTGGTGTACTAAAAATTAAGTGGTGCATTTGGTGCATTAACAATTAAGTGGTGTATTAACAATTAGTGGCACACCATATTATTTCTATCTTTTATAACAAAAACAAGTTTTTAAATGCTTAATAAGTTATCAAATCAATAATAATGGAACAATTTTAAGTAAGTTAAATAATTCAAGGAGACTTTAATTATATGATTGAATAACTAACCATGATTGAATCATGGCCTGAAAATAAATTCATATAATTTTTTATTTAATCTCATCAATTAAATAATTTGAAAACATGTATGATTGAATCATACTTAATTTAGATTCTGTAAAATTTTCTTCTCAAACCTGTGAACCCCAACTTGTCTATATGTTTATCCCTAATGGTATTCATAGAGTATAGAAAAAGAATTCAATTATTTTAGAGGAAAGTGAAGGAGTGCTAACTCCTTATTATTTAATTAAAATTTCTCAAACTTTACAGATTAAGTCAAACTTAATTTAAATTTACTTTTTCTTTTTAAGTGCTCTCTATGTGTGACATTAAATTCCTAATATATTGATAATGATTATAAATTCTAATTCTAATTAGATAAATTAAAACTTTTTAATTTATATTTAATTCTTTAATTAAATAATTTATAATTACAAATCAAGATTAAAGTTTAACAACAAGTCATAACCACTCAAATATTAGGAATACTAAACTGCTTTGTTGATCTATCCATGTATAATTATGAAGTATAATGTAATTTTCTAGTCATCCAATATTCTAATTAAATTTAGAGTATGAAATTAAAGACTACTATTTTAAATCCAATTGTATTCGTCCTTACGAATAGTAATCGATTCATATTTGATATTTGAAAACATCTTTTCAAATCTCAATTCACTATGGTAAGAGAATTTCCCAAATCACTACTAATCAAGAATATTGAAACATTCTTCCTAATTACTTTAGCGTAAAGAATCTTTTATTGACTTATTCAACTATCTTCATATGATTGATACTATATCTAAGTACTATTAACTAATCTACCTTAAATAAAATAGGTCATAAATAACATCAAAATATAGTAATCCTCACATGAGATACTCGGTATTTCAAGTCTAAGGATTACTTATATAACCATTACTATGAGAAAATTCAAGTACGGATAAGTAATAATACATTTGAGATTCTTATAATCGGGTTAAATCGGTGAACTTTTTCTCTAACAAAGCATCACACGTTAATTTAAGTATCTTCATACTTTAATTTATAATGTCAATTAATTTCTTTATAAGAAAAAATGTAATGTATGATAGTTTTATCGTTTTATCAATATCTCATTTGAATGAAACTAAACCTATGAATAATTTAGGAATAATATAGTTTTATCATTCCATCAATATTTCGTCTTGATGAAACTACAACTAAGAACAATGTAGAATAACATATAAATGCAAATTGAATTTCATATTTATAATCTCATCATAATTTTAATTGCACAATAATTATTTTAAATATTTTACCTTTAATAACAAAATATCAAATATAATTAACAACATATATAAAGATAAAGAGTTCCTTTATTAATTAAAATAATAATGTCATACATAAAATTGCAACTACCAATTAACTATAAGAGTATAAACTAATAAAATAAATTAATACAAGAACTTTTATCTTTAGATATTTATTGATTATAAAAACAAACTTAACTTCCTCTTACTTTTATACGAGTAGCATCACACACTCATTCAAATATTAAAGTCATTACAAATCATAGTTATTTGTGTTGAAAAATCAAGCTGAGATTTGATTCCACACGTAATAAAATAATTACGAAACTTTTCCATTTGATTTTTTGAAAGCCAAGATAACTAAATTCTATTAAATCATTAACACATAAATTATAATGAATCGTGAATCGTGAATCATGAATCTTAATTTATATTTTATTTTGAAGTTTGATCCCTTTTTCATATTTCTCAAACCGTTATCAAAACTTAGTTCAACTCAACAATTGTAGTTGTATAGATATCCAATCTCTAACGATATCCACATAACAAGTTAAGAGAATTTAGCAACTATTGCAGAGAAGGTTAGGCAAAGAGTGCTAATTACTTCATTAGAGTTTCAGTCAATTTATAATAGATTTTGGACATTTTAGTAGTTTAATTAAAATTAAATTAAATTTTAATTTCAATTAAACTTTAATCATAATTACAAATAATTCTAATTAAATATCAATTATCCCAAATAAGATCTAATATTTTATTGATCTTTACTTACTAAATATCTCATATTTGATCATAAAATTTCTCAAACTTTACAATCAAATCCAAGTTGATTCAAATATCTTTGCTCTCTTTAACTCGTTTCTTTATATGTGACTCATTATGTTTTAAATATATTGGTGATTGATATAAATTATAACCTCAAATCATATTTAAGACTAGATAAATTAAATTTCTTTAATTTATTTTAATTATCTAATTAAATAATTTATATCTCTAAACCAAGATTGACGTCTAACAACACATAATGACTACCCAAATATCTAAGAATATCAAAGTGATTTGTATTAATCTTTTCGTTCATAATTTTTTCTTCAACATACTTCACAAGCATGTACCCAAATTCTAAAAGCCAACCTTAGCAACAGTAATGATTCCAGAATTTACTATGATTTTATGTTCTGCAGTTTTGATCTTTAAGGTTTTTTTAAAGGTTTCTAAATTATGGTTTTCATACTGTATTGGATGTTTAGTGATGCATGAAACTAATTCTATATCAATCATATTGATAATTCATTTATAAATTGAATGCAGGGTTTTAAAATATTCAGCTTAAACTTTTTAGATTGTAAGAATATTTAATCTTGCAGCAATTGCAACTTAAATTCCAAAATTAATCAATGACAATCAAACATATTTTAATAAAATCATAGAATTAAAGTTGGCTTTAATACCATTGTTAGAAAATTGGTCAGGATCCAATCCTTCGTGCAACAGAATAATTATGAAACTATTTTGTTTTATTTTTTGAAAACCAAGATCACTAAAATTCTATAATATGATAACCACATAAATTATAATAAAACACAAATTTCATTTGTACCTTATTCTGAAGTTTGATCTTTTTCTTGTTGTATCATTTGAACCATTTCTAAAAATCGATCCATTTTAACCACCACAGTACATAAATGTTCGATCTTTAATGGTATCCACGTAACAATTTGAGAGAACTTAACAACTATCGTAGAGAGAGTTAAGCAAGGAGTACTAACTCTATTAGAATTCAAGTCTATTTATAATAGGTTTTATATATTTTAGTGGTTTAATTAAAATTAAATCCTAATTTCAATTAAACATTAAATACGCTTATATATAAATAAAATTCAATATCTTATATTGATCTTTATTTATTAAATATCTCATATTTAATCATATAGTTTCTCAAACTTTATAATCAAGTCCAAATTGATTAAAATATTTTTGCTCTCTTCAACCCATTATTTATTTGATACCCATTAGATTCTCAAATATGTTAGTAATGGATCTGATTATAACTCAAAATCATATTTAAAATTATATGAATTAAATTCCTTTAATTTATCTTTAATTCTCTAATTCAATAATTTATATTCATAGATCAAGATTGGCGTCTAACAATACATTTGACCACCCAAATATTTAGAAATATCAAAGTAGTTTTGGTTAAATTTTTGTATATGACTTTTCTTATAATTTAATTATTTCATCATACAATATTCGATTAGACATAAAGTATAAAATTAATATTTACTCTATTTTGAGACCAATAATATTATTCTTCACCATAATCTATTGATTCAATTAACAATATTTGTAAAATATTTACAAAACTTTATTTCGCCTTTGCAAATGATTTCTTAAGTCAAAACTAATCAAGAACAATGAAACATTCTTTTTAATTAATTCAGAGTGATGAATCCTATTTTGATCACTCAACTACCTCTGTATAGTTCGTACTATATTCAATGACTACTGACTGAGTTATCTTTGAGTTGAACTGGTCATAAGTAGTATCAAAACATAACAATCTATATATAATATAACTTTGGGGATCTTAAGTCAAATGATCAGTTATACAATCATCATAATGAGAGTTTATATAGATTAATGTTTCAAATGGATTTCTCGAGTAGGATCAGTTTAGTGAACTTAATTTCTAACAAGTACCCAAACATTTATTTAAGTATCTCCATACTTTAGTGTATGAGATCGACTATTTTTTATAAGGAAAACATAACATGTACTAGTCTTTTTACATTTTGTTATTATTCAATCTTAATATAACAATGATTAGGAACAATCTAGAGATAATACATAAATGTAATATGAATATTATAATTATAATCTCATCATAATTTTATTTGTAATGTATATTTATCTCGTGAACTTTATTATATACATCTTACTATTTATAAGATAAATAATGTCTTTAAATTATGTTTTCATCGAACTACAACCAAGCGATTGGTTGTAAGGTATAAATCAATAATTTGAATATTTTTATGGATATTTTAAATTGAATTAAAAGAGCAAAATAAAAGATCTAATCATTTGAATCAGATTGAATTATACTATTGACTTTAATTTATTACAATTCTAGATATTTTATAATACTCAAATTGAAAAGTAAACTAACTATATAAACTTATTTCAAATTAAATTGAATTGAAAATTTGAATTTTGTGTGTTTTGATTTTATAATATAATTCATTGCACTATTATGTTAATTTTATTTAATTTAATATTAAGGAATTACTTTAAATTTTTATTGAATAATAAGTTTTAATAAATTAGATTGTAGTATAATATATTCAAAATTGTCTATATCCTCTTTAAACTATTTAAATAATAGTAAAAAATTTAACTTTCAGATAATAATTTTATTAATTACATATATTACTTTGTTATTCTTTGTTTTAACATTATTGCAAGTATCATAAATAACATTAGTTTTATTATCAATATCCGCTAATTCTAGTTTCTTTGGAGTCCTTAGTTCCACTTATGCTTTTTGTTATGATTTTTAATTTTTGTTTTAATTTTGGTTGTTAATATATTTTTATTACTAATGATATTACATATTTGATGAAAATTAAAGATAAATTATTTTAATTAAATTTATTTTAATATCTTAAATAATATTTATTAGTAAATTAAAAATAAAATTATAATTTATAGATTATAGATTATTAGATTAAATTAATTTTTGATTAATTGATATCTCTTTAATTTATAATTGATATATTTTAAATTAATTTATTTAAATTATTATTTAATAAGACCGTTGAGAAAAAACAAGACTTTTTAGTTATTACAATAAATGGCCCCACTTTATTGCTCAATTTGCAATAATAAAAGCTCCTATCAAACTTTTTTTTTTGTATAAAGGGAAAGCCGGAGCTAATTACATAACAATTTGTGGGACACAGGTCCTTGACTGATCCTCAATGAGGAAGTGATGGCACCTGGAGGGTGTAGTGTAAAAAAATAACCCTACGATGTGTAGTGGGTTGCTGGGAGGCCAAATGATCATGATCTGCGTCTGTTGCTCTCTCGGTAGACGATCGATGTGCAATGCATCAATCATGGAGAGTAATTCGTGGATGCCCAGGACAATAGGATTGGCCGCCTGAATGCGGCACGCAGTTGAGGCGAGTAGGGTGTGTACTGCGACCGAGTCCACCTCCAACTCAATGTGGCGAAAACCCAGTTGTCAGGCGAGGGAGAGACCGGTGTAGACGCCCCAGAGTTCTGCAGACAGGGGAGTGCACCAACCTAGGTTTTGAGTGAAACCTCCCAGCCAATTGTCGGTACTGTCGCGCAAAATGCCACCAGCGGTCGCTGTGAAAGAAGTATGGTTACTGGCCCCATCAGTGTTCAATTTGATCCATCCCGGTGGAGGCTTGGTCCAACTGAGGAGGAGCTCAGAACGGGGCTGGAGTCGGCGGCCTGGGGTGCTGCGCCTCGTGGACGCCTGATGGAGATGATCTGCATAAGACAAAATGAGTGCGTCAGGGGAAGCGGGCCAAGTAAAATGAGTATAAAAAACTGACTTATTCCTCTAAGCCTAGAGAAACCAACAGGTGAGCCCGAAAATGGTCGCCCAATCATAGCCCTGAACCCGGCTGCAGGAATGGAGATTATGGTGCAACCATTCCCGAAGAGGCTGAGTGAAAAAAACAGAGGCAGTGAGGTGGGGGCACAGCATGGTCCAGACCCTACGAGGGTTAGAGCTATCCCTTACTGCATGAAGGGAAGACTCATCGAAGGAACAGTGAGGGCAACGACTGTCCGTTGTGAGTTGCAGGTGAACCCTATACTGATTTGTGAGGAGTCGATCATGCCCGAGCAGTCAGAGGAATGAACAGGTACGTGGCGGTCCCGACCACTGCCAAATGGTCTGCCAAATCCCGTGCGATTTCTCGGAGTCGTGAACCAAAAACATGGAGTAAGTCGACGCAATAGTAAAAAGCCCGCTGTCTGAAGCACCCCAGACCAGTTTATCGAGGCCGAGGAGGGGATGGAGTGGGAGAATACCGGTGATAAGCCGACATATCGGGGAAGGAAGCCACGCTTGGAATTTGGCCCAATCCCGGTGGCCACTTTAAGTAACAAAAGTGGAGGTAGGTAAGAGACGGGAGGCTTCGGGAATAGAATGAGTGGCGTGAGGGAGAAGCGGCCCAGTGCCCACCACCCATGGGTCGAGCCAGAAGCGCGTCCTGGAGCCATCGCCGATCATCCATTTCAGGCCTTGAAGAACGATTGGCCAGGTAGCTTGGATGCTTCTCCACACCATAGATCCCTCGGTGGTAGGCAAGGAGGGGGGAATGTGATCAGCATCGAAGCGGTATTTGTTTGCGAGCACCTGAACCCACAGGGCGGTCCGATTGGTGAGGAGGGTCCAGCCGAGTTTAGCAAGAAATGCATCACTGGTTTCCCTAATGCGCCGAATGCCGAGCCCGCCCAAGTCCTTGGGTCGACACACATCGTTTCAATGGACAAGGTTCACTTTGCGTTGATCGTGCGTCGAACCCCATAGGAATTGGCATATGGCTCGTTCGATTGCGTCACAGAGACGACGAGGGAGGCGGACAGTCTGCATGGTGTAGCTCGGAATGGCAGCTAAGACCGATTGAAGCAGCGTAAGGCACCCCGTGAAGGAAAGAAATTTGGCCGACCAGCTCGAGAGACACTGGTGGACCTTGTCCAAAAAGGGTTGATAAGTGCGACGAGTGACCAGCTGATGAAGAAGGGGGACGCCAAGATACCGGCCCAGATCATTGGTACGACATACACCCAAGGCACTGCTGAGGGAGTGACAAGTAGAGGACGAGGTGTTACAAGAGAAAAAGCAACGAGATTTAGCTAGACTGTCCCGTTGCCTAGAAGCGGCACAAAAAGAGTTAAGAGTATCTCGAATAACGGTGACCTGGCCAAGCGAAGCCTCCACGAAAAGGATGAGGTCATCAACAAAAAATAGGTGAGATAGGGGCGGCCCATTCCTACTCAACTTGATCGGCCGCCATTGACCTTGGGAGATCCGGTGGGAGATGGCGTGCCCCAGGCGTTCCATACAAAGAACAAAGAGGTAGGGGAGAGGGGGTCGCCCTGGCGTAAACCTCGAGAAGGGAGGAATGGTTCACTTAAATCCCCCTGCCAGTTAACTTGGAGGGAGACCGAAGTGATGCATTTCATGATGAGGGTAACAAGCGTGCCCGGAAGGCCCACATAAAGTAGAGTTTCATGGATGAAGGCCCAATGAAGATGATCATACGCCTTTTCCAAATCCACTTTGATGGTCATAAACCCCGTACGTCCGGATTTCCTTCGCATGGAATGAATGACTTCCTGGGTTATGATGATGTTGTCGGTAATCAGGCGGCCCGAGACGAAACTACATTGTGTGGGAGAGACCAGGTCGCCGAGATACGGTTTAAGGTGGTTGACCAAAATCTTGGTGAGGCTTTTGTATAAGACGGTATAGAGGGCGATCGGTTGGAATTGACGGAGCGAAGTCAGTGACGGGATTTTGGGAATAAGAACCAGGATGGTGCGGTTGAGATTATCGTCCCAGAGACCGTGACTAAAGACCTGCTGTAGGAAAGCCGTCATAGATTGACCGATTATCTCTCATTGAGACTGGTAAAATAACGCTGGTAAACCGTCAATGCCAGGCGCTTTGTTAGGCGCCATGGAGAAGAAAGCGGTGCGGACTTCCTTAGGGCATAACGGTCGGGTGAGATCATCATTGGCGGTCGGGGGAAGGGTGGGAAAATGTCCCTGAAGGTGCCAACTAGGGGGAGAAGGCCCATCGAACCGGTAGAGATCCACGAAGTGACAACGGGCTAAGTCCCAAAGGGCCAGAGGGTCGGTGTGAACGGTTCCATCCTCAGTAGTTAAGGAGCTAATGCGAGTTTAACGACGCTTGGATTTGGTGACAACGTGGTAGTAGGCAGTGTTCCTTTCACCCTCTGTGAGCCATTGGCTGCGAGAACTTTGATGCCAAAAAAGTTCTTCCTGTGTCAGAACAGACTCTAATTCAGTATGCAGATACGCCTCAAGCGCCTAGAGGGATGACGAGTCAAAATCTTCCAAGGGTTGTTGGATGCCGGCCAAACGGGCCATGAGACATTTTTTGCGGTGAAAAATGTTCCCAAAGGTGTCGTTATTCCAGAGGGAAAGGATGTCCGAAAAGTAAACCAAAGCACCACTAAGGTTTAACGATGAATGAGGCCAGTGTTCAGCAATGACTCGACCGAAGTCCTCATGCATGAGCCAAGCTGATTGAAACCGAAAAGGTCGCTGTAACGACGAAGGAGGGACGAGGCCAGTAAAGGTGATGAGGAGGGGTCGATGATCAGATTTCAAAAAAGGTAGGTACGTAGCCCTGGTAGAGGGGAACTCATCGTGCTAGGGAGGATAACAAAACGCACGGTCTAACCGAGCCCGAACCTGCCCGCAACGCCACGTGTAACGAGGCCCTGCAAAAATGACTTCCTGAAGATTGCAGAGATGCACACAATCGCAGAATTGAGGGTTGACGATGGGTTGAAGCCGAGAACCACCACGTTTATCGCGGCTATCCAATTTGGCATTAAAATCACCACCTAAGAGCCAAGGGTGAGTGACAGTGCGCACAATGTAGGGGAGGTAGTGCCAGAGGAACTTCTGAAAGGCATGGGACGAGCTAGCATAAATGGTCGTGAACTCAATTTGGGAGCGGCTCCACTTGATACTGGTATGCACAAATTAGCGGTGAGCGAAGCGGATGCGGACTGTAATTTCGGGTGTTCGCATTAGTCAGATTCCGCTCGAAAACGCCTCTGCTTCAACCTGGAAGGAGTGGTCAAAGCCCAGAGTATGGATAACCTTCTCTGCCCGACCACCACTGATACAAGGTTCCACGAGGACAACAAGGCGAGGTTTATGAATGCGTATGTAATTCTTCATTATGGGCTTGAAGGACCGACCTCCAGCCCCTTGACAATTTCAAATAAAAATCGTCATGACAAAAAGTATAGAGGATAAATCAAGCGGAAGGGAGACTGACCACGGAACTGGTCTGGTCCGGAGCTGAAGAGAGTGTGGGCCTTGGGCCTGAATTGGCCATTTGGGTATCGTGATCTGCAATAAGGATCTCAGTATCCGGCTATGGAGGAGGGTCGGGGGGTCGGGGATGGGTTGACTCTGAGGTGGTCGCGGAGGGAAGCGATAGGGGGTGAGGGCTGCGTGGGCCGCCTGAGTCCTCATCCAAGTCTCATAAGAGTGAATCTTAACCTGATTGAAGGAATAAAGGATGAATTAGTATGCGAACATGAGATATTGGGAGAATTAATCAAGATATAGGTACTGATAAAATGTGGAAGTTCAAAAGATATGGGTATGTGGAATTGGGAATTTATTAGACCTAACGGAATGCTGGATGCGTTCAAAAATTGTCAAAGATTTTCTGGTTTTAGCAAATTGAAATGAATAATTGAGGAAAACATGTGAATGTTATGACTGATGATCATAAAGGAGACAATTGAAGAATTCACCGCCTATCTTTGAAGTGTTCGATAAAGGTTATGATGTGATCTATTGACATTGTATAAAGTGATTTTATGTACCTTGGGGTAAATATGATTCTATGGGCGGTGTGGCCTAAAAGCTTAGAGACATTAATCGTACAGAAATAGTTTGGAGATGTCTATGAATATGTAAATCGATACCGATTGAGTTATTTCATGCAGTTGAATGATTTGAAAAGGATTCAACGGCTGATTACTCCAAACTAAGTTAATGGTGCAATTCAAGGGATTGAGCAAAGAAAGAAATAAATTCAAGTGCAGAAGATCAAAATTTGGGTAATAAGGTTATCAAATCTAGTGTATTATTGAGTGTTATAGTCGAACTGACAAAAAGGGGCAAAAGAAAGTATTATTCGCTATGGGAATTTCAAAGTTGGTGTGCATCAAAGCGGATTGGCAAAACCCGAAGTGAGGATGTAGAAATTGTAAACCGTATTGAGGAATGGGAATTAACTCCAATTGTTGAGAAAAATGGTAGGTATAGTTCAAATTAAGAAATATGGGTGATACTCATTCTGAGGCTATTAGTGAAAATGTAAGGAATGATCAAAGCTTTAAGTTTTAGCAAAAGTGTATTGATAGAGTAATTGAAAAGTTAAAATGGGAAATCAAATGATTATAAGTGAATGGTTCAAGAAAGCACAAGAAACAATCGAAGCGTTACGGTCTAATAAAAGTATTGTGGAAAAGAAATTGAGGGATACCAATCAAAGTGCACGATGACATGTGTGATTAACCAACGGTATTTTGGATTTCATTGGGATATGAAATTGATGTATAGTGCAAAGTAGTTGTGGTATGACAGATAATCAGTATATGAGTGACACCATTCGAATAATGTATAAGGGGTCTTACTGCCAAAAAGGAGTCGTGATCCCTATATTATGTGATCAAGGTAATAAAGTGATAGGCTAAGTAAAAGAAGATAGTGTCATTGCGTTGAATTGATTTACACTGAGGTTATAAATCTCATGAGATTTGTGGTTTGATAATAACGAAATCTGATATGTAATAAATGAAATATTTTGAAGGGCATGGCCTCAGCCAAAATGTACTTAGATGGAAATAAAGGTGTAGTTAAGGGAAATTGAATTCGTGAGGAGTGACCTCTATGCGACTGTGGTGTGAATAGCATTATGGACTGGTAAGTTAGGCTAAAACCTAAAAGATGATTCGGATTTACAAGTGTTTCATAGATAGAATTGGAAAATATCCGATATATTTGTTATTGATATTGAAAGTGACGAATTGCGCGTAATCATGAAAAAGCAGTATAATCATGGAAAGTTTGAGAAAGAGGAATAGAGTAATTGATTGTGTTGATCTCCGTACATTGGAAAGAATTTGGTCATATAGTAAAAAGCAAGGAGAAACAAAGGTATTAATCAAAAGACTCCCGCCTCTCGATAAATCATATATGAAATTTCGAGGACGAAATTTTTGTTAGAGGGAGAATTGTAACATCCATCACCGATGGGAAGGGTATATTGGTAATTTGGGATGGGTTAGGAGTATTAAATTATATCTCGGCATGCACATACAACTTATCGCTCTATGAATGATGGGTTGTTGCACTTACACATGGTAAACATGCATTCATGACATTTTAAACAGGTTTCAAATTGTGATCTTTTGTGAAATTTATGTGGAAGTTGTCTGGAAAAATTATTTGGAGTGCGCCATTGTGTGTTTTACATTTTAAGGATTTATGGAATTTTTGAAATTTTGAGATTCTTGCGGATAGGAAAATTCAACCGATTGGTGAGTAAGCTTTTGTGTACTGAAAGGGATTGCCTAATGGCATGAGATTAGTGAATAAATAATTGTGGAATTATGTTAGTGTCATGATTAGAGATTAAGTGGGATTAGTGCTTAATTAATTGGGATTAACTCATTTTTGACTTTTCCATTCATTAAAAGCCATGTGGCTTCTTGATTTTTTGTCTTATATGATGCTTCATCACCGAAATTTCATCATCACCAATGACTTTCCTTGGCTATTTCATAGACCAAAATCATTAGACAAGCTTATTTTCCTCTTCTCTCATCCGAACCTTTACTTCTTCTTCTTTGATGTCTTTCTTTTCTCCTTGAATTTCTATCTTCTCATCCCTCACAAGAAGGGTTGTCTTGGTTCTTGGTTTGCTTCTTATTTGTACATACCTAAGACCAAGCTTGCTCTTTGAGAAGATGATATGTGCATGTGTAGTGATAAGAGTCGTGAGCGGTGATTGAGAAGTTTCAAGTTGAAGGAATTGAAAAGCCTTGGAAATTGAATAGCTTGAACTTGTTTAAGGTAAGTGTTAATATTTGTTCTTATGCTTTTGGTAGTTAGAAGCATATATGGGAAGTACTTATGTATTTATTTGATCATTATAAGGGTAGGTTTGAATGGGTTTAATGTATGCTTGTGTGAAGGAAGTGGTTAGGGTAGTTAAAGAATGAGAAGGTGATGTTATTAATGATGTTTATGATGCAAAATAATATGGAAATTGTGTAGGTTTGTGCTGCCAAAGTTTGGTTAGTTATATAAGTCAATGTTGTGATTAGTTTGGGGTTGAATTAGAGGTATAAATGGTGCTTAGTGATGTGTTATTGGTGTTAGAAGTGATGAGAGTTAAGTTATTGATGAAAGCTGGAAATTGAGTTTTGATCTATTGGAATGTTTTGATCATAACTAATTGTATAGGTGAGCAAATGAGGTGAGGTTTGTGCCCAAGTAAACTTTGGGATGTTGGCTTCATTTTAGTGTGAAATAGGTGTTGTTAAATTGTAATGTTAGAAGGTCGAAAATTTACATGGAAAGTTACTGTTTTATTGCCTGTGAACAGTAACCGACACTATGACCTGATTACTTTGCTGATTTTTATAAATTAATTGATATAGAATTAGGGGCAATGGTCTTCATGAAAGTTGTAGCATATTGAGTTAGTTTTCCATTGCCACTGATTTTGCAATTTTTCGATATGGATAGTAGGAGTTATGGACTGATAACTATAGACTGTTTTTATGCATGAGTGAAACCTAGCTGGATTTGCAGATTTGGTGTACATTCTGTTTTGGAGTAATTTTAGTGATTTTTGTGGACTGAACTGGTTTTAGGGATTTACTGAAGAGTTTTAGATGACACATTGATCTTGAAATTGGTATATGGAATGTAATGTTTGGAAATCAGATGTGGGAGATATGGAATTTCAAAATCTGAACTTGCATTGTGATGTTAAGTACTGATTAGGTCAGTAACTTGCATAACAGATTTGAAATTGTTAGAAATCGAATTAGAGATTGAGTTCTTCATGAAACTTGAAGTTTGAGGAGTTATCTTTTCAGGGATATAAAGTTTGGATTTTTCTGACTTGTGTACAGGGAGTTATGCTTATTATAAGTTTACTGCTCAGATTGAATGGTTTCAGAGACAGTAACATTGAGTGAATTAATTGACTGGTTTAGCAATGGAATTTGATTTTGGGTTGGTTATGAAAGTTGTAGATGACATTATGAACTTATTGAGCATATTTATGTGGTAATTTTTGGCTGAAGAATTTCAGAGTTGTGGAATTTGCAATGTACTGTTCTGTTTTTATGGGATTGGAGTAGGTAGTAGTTTTGAAGGGATTTTTGACACCCTTAGGGGTGAAATAAATTGTTATGGTCTTCTTGAGAAGAGTAGAGGGTTTTATGATCTTTCCAACAAGATAAGATTTGTATTTTTCTGAATTGGGTGGTAAGAGATTTGAGTGTTGAAAATTTGGATTGGAATGAAGGAAGAAAAAAAAAAAAAAAAGGGAAATGAGGCGAGGTGGAACCTCGCCAGTCACCAGGGCGACGTCTCGCCCTGGTGAGGCGAGGTGGAACCTCGCCAGTCACCAGGGCGACGTCTCGCCCTGGTGAGGCGAGCTCGTTTGGCGCCGTCGCTAGGCGACAGCGTCGCCTAGCGACAGACTGGTGGCCGACCTCATTGGGCGCGAGATTTCTCGCCCATGAGGTGGTATATATATATATATAGTATTTTATTTTATTATTTTGGCTTTAAGTGACCTGATTGCTTCTCTTGTCAATTTCTTTTCCGTCCGACGTCCGATTGACCTGATTCTTGAGGCATCGGATTCGTATAATATTTAATTTCATTTTGTGATAATTTGGGAATTTTTGGACGGGAAATTGACGTGGCCCCGGGTAATTGTTCGGTAAGCGCTGTTTTGTTTAATTGGGGACCTATAGAGGTCCGAATTGAGCACTGTCAGTGGCTATAATTTTCTAATTTTAGATGGAATTTTTATTACGGGAAAAATTAGGATTTAGGGCCGGAAATCTCATGAACATGCATTATACACTTACATGTGCATTTTACTAATTCGGATTGGATAATTAGTGATCGGATTCCTCTCATTTTGTTATAGAGGCACATTTGGAGCGTCGATCTACCGGCGTTCTATGAAACTTCCAGATGTTAGCTCGGAAGTACAGGTGAGTAACCTAGTTGGTTCCTCAACCTTTATGTGTTTAAGTTTTGCAATTATGCCATGTGGAGATAATGGAGGGTTTATGTGTGTTTGAATTTGATTGATTTGGACCAAAGGTGTCTCGAAATATTTGGAATGAGATAACGAAGTGCTACTTGAGTAATGCTTGTTTGTAAATGTTATATTGGAGATCTCGGACCGGAGGTCCGAGAAATGGGAAATTGATATTGAAGTGTTAATTGTCTGCATTTCGTTTGATACATTGGATGGGATTGTAAATGTGATATAGTAGGATGCAATAAATTGGAAATGTAGATAATTGAAATCTGGACCGAAAGTCCAAGAATTGGCAAATAGTAATGATATGTAAATGGAAATTGGAATATGTACATTGCATGCATAAACATAAATGTGTGATCGAGATAAAAGCGGTTGTGACCGGAGACCCATTTATCGGGGCATATCACGCCTAACGATGTGAGAGCTTTCATTTCAGCGACAGGACCTCAGTCCAACGTATTGAGCCGCAGCTCGATGTATCGTGGCTTCAAGCCCGATGTTTTCGAGCCACCGCTCAACGCAATGTGCCGTTCATGGGACAGCCAAAGCACCAGTCCAACAACGAAATGAAAATGGAGCAGTGTCACATCGCATTGCATATATATATATGATTGTAAATGGTGGAAGATGTAAATGATGAAATTGTATGTGTATATGAAATTGGGCTGAAATGTGATAATATGTGATATTATTATTAATGCTACAGGTGTGCTAATATGATTGGTGAATGCATGAGTTGAGTGAACCATCGATGATGGTTTCTCTTTGAGTTCGCAAAACTCACCCAAAATTTGCATCTATTTTTCAGACTTAGAAGAATACCCGTTAAGCGGCAGGCGTATGACATCTCTTTGGTTGAAGAAGCGGAGAAGTGGTGGGATCGGTTAGGTATGCATCTTAGTGTTTCTATTCTTGGACTTTTGTATTACTAATTTGGATAAGTTGTAAAGTCAAGTGACCGAAATAAATTGTAAATGTAAAAAGTGGGCCCAAGGCCATGGTATTGATTATATAAATTGCGTTCCGCGTTAATGATAATATGTGTGCGACTGTGTAAAAAAAAAATGTTATACTGAGTTTTCTACTGAGTGATGTAGCACGCCACCCTCGTGGGGCACGGATCTGGATATCACCGTCGATGTCGGGTTCGGGTCTTGCGGGAGTGAGGTGTTACATGTGTGGCGGTAATTTGGGCCCATCGGTGAAGTCTGCTTATCTTGTGCACGACGTCGTGCTGCGTTATGAATTGATTTTAAACGGTGAGCGTCTAGGCGAGAGGAGAGGTCTTGTCACGCAGCCGAAAGGGAGAGAGGCGGAATGGGCAAACGATTCGTTGGGGCGTCAGTGACCGTTGGGGAACGATCTGTTGGGGGATGGGACGTCTCAGGAGCTGCGAGCGCTGCGAATCGCGAGTCGCGCGACTCGATGGGAGGAACGGTGGAGTCGCTGGAAGTTTTTGCAGTGGCGGGGTTAGGGGTCCGGCGAGCGCGTCGTTGAACCTGCATCCATGGACCAAAGGGGGCGGGGCTGTCTGAGGGAGGAAGTGGGGCGGAGCTGCTTTCGGCCAGTGCAGATGGGGTCGGGTGAACTGGAGGAGCGTCGGGTGCGTCCGAGGAGGTCGGTCGAATGGGGCAGGTGGAGGACCCGTGTCCGACACGTCCGCAATGAAAATAGATTTGCGGGAGGCCCTCATAGGCAACGCAAATCTGCTCGCCGTCCAGTTCGATCACTGAGCGGAGAGGGGAGCTGAGGTCCAGAGTTACCGCCACCCGGGCGAAGCGACCGTGGTAAGCCTGCAAGGACGAAAGTAATCAGATTCTTCCTTAAAACTAATGAGAAAAAAATCATTTTCTAAATCAACAAGTTTTAGGGGGCCTGTAGGAGTCCAGAGGGACTAGAGGCGATCCTTCAGCAGGTTGAATCCGATTTTGCGGCCCAGGAGCTTGACCATGACGGCATTGACCCAGATTTGGTCGAGTTTGGCTTTGAAAGTGTTGGAGAGCTCAACCTCAATACCATGAGCACCCTGTACCAAAGTGATGTCGCCTTCGGACAATTTAATGGGTTCCTCCTCAGGCCAAGGTAAGCCAATTGAGTTGTTTGTAAGGCTACGAGAGCCTGTTAACGTCGCGCTATAACTCTGAGAAGGGGTCAGGTCAGGCAGGGTGTAGGGGGGGTCTTCCTCCCGCTCTGGAACGCGGACCTTCTTGGCTGTGGGTCCAGTACCAGCTGCGGTAATGGCGGAAGACATTGGACACAGCATGGCCGAAGATCGTAAGTTGTCAAAGGGAGAATTGTTAGAGGTCGGAAACGGCACAAAGAACTGAGGCCGGAGTGAAAAGTACTGTAGCAGTTTGTCAACAAAGTACTGTAGCAGTTTAACGTCTGTGAAGAGAGAAAGAGGAACTTAAAGGCATCATCTTATCACTCTCAACTTTGCTACAGTAAAATCTCAACTTGCTACAGTATTTCGCACCATTTTGCTTCAGTTCCTCGCAATTTGCTACGGTCACTCCGTCTAATTACAACACCACCCCTGTCCTTTGGGCCTCTCCGGCCACCGTCCCTTTCACCCCAACAATGTCCTCCTCTGCCCACACGGCCAAGAAAGTCCGAGTGCGGGAGAGGGAAGAAGACCCTCCTCCCATAGAACCTCCCGCCCCTCAACCCCCCACAAGCTACTGTGTCACCGTTTCCGGACGGGCTAATCCAGCAAACCCAGTTCTCAATCTTACCTGGCCTGACGAATCCCCCATCGACCTGGAAGAGGGCGACATAAATCTCTTGCAAGGACCTCATGGTTTGGGATTGGATTTGTCGGCAACCTTCCGCTCCAAGTTGGACACGGTCTGGGCCCAGACGATCGTGGTCAAGCTACTCGAACTAAAAATGGGTTTCACCTTGCTCAGAGATCAGCTCCTTACCCTGTGGCGACCGACGGGTCCCCTGAAAATAGTGGATTTAGAGAACGATTTTTACTTGGTCAATTTCTACGAGAAACGGGACTACATCCAGACATTGACGCAGGGGCCCTGGATTGTCGTCGGACATGTTCTGTCGGTCCAACTTTGGACTCCGACCTTTCGGCTATCGTCTGGCCGCGTCACCCACGTTGTGGCTTGGGTCCTGTTCCTCGGTCTCCCAATCGCCCGCTATCACTGTAAGTACAAGTCGACTTGTACTACTGATAAGTCGACTTGTTCTTGAAAAGTACTGATAAGTCGACTTATACATTGCATAAGTCGACTTATTCAAGGAATGAGATTGTTTATTTGTGCCTAAAGGCAATCCCCTTTAGCTGCGTTTTATTCACGATCGTATCTGGTGAATGAATAAATAAAGAAAAGGCATAATTCATTAATTTGATGTTCATGAACATTGTTTATGAATTGATTGGATCTTTAATCGATTAATGAAGTCCATGATATATGACATAGCATGAAGGAAATTATGATGTGATCATACCACTGAGATTCCTATCATGTGCAATTGTGTCAAGATATCTAAATTCTCCTAGTCATAGGATTAATGAGGCTGGACATCATTAATCCGGATAGACTAGCACATGTCATATTCCTTGATTGGATCAAGCGGTGGATCTCGAAGCTGTAAATATGAGATATTTAGAATTGATATGTGGATGCTTACTAGCGGTAGTAAGTTCATTGGATGACCCGCCATGAGATCATCACATGGATATCGTATCTAGTGTCGGTGATAATCTCATCATAGCAATGGTGCAAGTATCCTTAGACTTGAGGTACTCGAGGATATCTTGGATACTAATCACGTGCTTTGACTCCATTCCTTGTTGCCTTCGGAGGTAACTCATAGGGTGGTGCTTGGAGTGCAACTTGAGGTATTGAAGATAATTGAGTAGCCAATAAAGGATTCACCATACGGATTAGCGGAAGAGATACCCATAGCCTCTTGTCGGGATCATTACTTGTAAATCTCGGCGGAGTGAATATGTCATGGAGAGTGTCTTCATGGACATATAGAGTAATGAGTCTAGGGCGAGATCTGTTATCACTAGGCTAGACTCGATCTAGTGAGAGTTGACACTTTGACCATACTCATAACCAAGTGGGGTATAGGATGGTGAAAGGACGAATTGCGGTAATTGTCTATGGAAAGGTTTGTGATCGGTTCGTGATGAATACATCAAACCGATTACTTTCCGGTCAATTAGGGGTCGTGATGTGTTGCTAGATACCGCTTCATGACTTGCTCAGATTAATTGTTAATCTAAGTGACCAACATAACCGGAGCCTAAAGGGTCACACGCTAAGAGTGTCTCAGAGAATCTGTAAAATAGTAATTGGACAGAGTTCCAATTATGGAGAGCATTAGGATTAAATGGATCCCAATGGGATTGGGATATGTCGAGATGAGATCGCGACATCAATATTGCTAAGAAAGGTTTAGAGTCATTCAAGACCGGGACGATAGAGCGGTAGGACCGACCCCAGTTGGACTGGACCTTAGCAAATATATTCTAATTAATTAATTAAGTAATTAATTAATTAATTAATATATATATATATGCAAGTTGTCGTTGGAAATGGGAGAAGAAGAGGTTAAAGCCTTGAAAAGTCAAAGTATCATTACTTTATTCCTTAAATGGTGTGCCATCCATTTGTAAGCTTTTAATTGGTGTCTTAAAAGTTAAAGGCACCATATATATATGCTGATTTTGGGTATGGCAGTATGATGGTTCGTATGGTTTGAGATAGGAGGAAGAAAAGCTTAAGTGTTAAGCTTAAAAATGAAAAATGTTTCATCTTTCCTTCTTTCTCAAGGCCATCATCGTTTCTTCTCTTCTCCAAGCACAAGGTTTCAACGTTCTCCTTCAGCTCTCCAGGATAGAGGTAGGGTCTAGCAGCTCTTAATCTGTTCTAGCTATTCCCGGGTCAAAGGGGTTTGACTCGGTTAGGTTTTCTGATCTCTGCGTGGATCACCTTTAGAGATAGTCTCTTTTGGCAATTTAGGTTGATGTCTTCATACGGATACCTGGATCCTGGGTTCGGGAAGGTCCCGGGAACAAAAATTTTTGTTTTCCGCTGCCGGTACATGTGATGTAACTCCCGAGATTTTCCTACAGTGGTATCAGAGCGTCTGGTATCCCGTATGAAGCTATAACCTAAGCTAGATCAGAAACCCTAAGTGCTGTTGATGTTGATGCATGTGTACTGTCCAAATTTCGTTTCTGTATAGAGATGCATTTTTCGAACTTTTTCTGCCCAGAAATGTTCATAACATGTTAGAGAATATGTCTATGAATTTTCAGAATTTATCGATTTGATTTGATATAGTTTTGCTAATTAATTCCCTAAGGTTACAGATGCTGTTTTGTGAAACGATTCTGGAACAGGCAGTAGTATAAAATCGAGAATAAATTCTAGAAAAATATTTTTCTGGATTTTCCTTCACCTACATGTCTCTAAGATGTTGGTGAATGTCTGTGAGCATGGAAATTGGATTTCAAGGTGATTGGATATTTATTCACGAATTTATTCTATGCTGTTGGGAATTGATGTGCTGATGAACACAGATTTTGATTCGGTTTTGTTATTTAGGTTGACTGAGTTTTTGATGGCCTAAAATCCTGAAAAAATTCATGTAGCATGTTCTAAACATGTAGTAACCTATATAATTTTCTCATGATTTATTAAAATTGTTTCATTGATCATTTCGAGCAATGTACAGAACTGGACAGTTTTTGTGAAAATTGTTGGGACTGTTTTGCTTGGCTTGATTGAGTGTGATTTTTCAGTTCCAATGCCTTGCACCATTTTTAATGTGATTAAAAATGTGTTATCTTGATGTAGTATGATTGCCAAACTGAATTGCTTGAAGTTGTTTATCCTAGAATTTTTGAATGCCGAATTGGTCACATTAGCGTCTCGTTAGTATATTGCATTATCTTGTTTGTTTTGACCGTCATATTTTTTATGGCATGTGCTGAAATAAATTTGATAATGTATATGCTAGCTAGAGATGCTTAGGATGATAATTTGGGTGTTCCTAAATTGTTTGAAAATTAATGAGTTTTGACTCATTTCAAGTTTTTCATATAGTTTGACTATTTAAGGCTTTCATGGTTCAATGAATTGTTCATTGATACATCAAATTTATCAGATATTACCTTAGGTATGTAGGTGTTGTGAATTAGAATTGCATTAATTGAAGAATTAGCCGATTAGAGATTTTAGCAAATTTACGGATAAGTCGACTTGTATGTGAAATAAATTAGACTTGTTCGAATTTTTAGGATAAATCGACTTGTCATGAATAAGTCCACTTGTTCGAATCTCGATATAAGTCGACTTGTAGTACCTTATAAGTCGACTTGTTCATGGGCAGGTGAAATAAGTGGACTTGTGTCATACAAGTGGACTTGTGTGTGAAGCGATAGCATAAGTCGACTTGCATTTGATGAAAGTGGACTTGTGGCATGCTCAGTTGGATGATGGATGATTATAAGGATTGATTCAATACGATTGATGAAACCTAAATCATTCCATATAGTCTTCGTGACTATAATCCTTAAGCTTGGAGTCAAGAGACCGAAATCCTCCTCGGTATATGAAAACTAACGCTTCTATTAATATGGTAAGAACCGAGTTCTTATAGGGTTGGGTTGTTGAGCTAACCTCAAGCTCACTCTATCTGAATATGTTCAAACCATGAAAATAAGATTTTCGGATTAATGGGTCGGTTTTCCTAGAAGCGTTGATTTGTTGAGCTAACCTCAGCGTCAGCGTTGACAGAGGCGAAATTGGGTAGCATACATAAGATGTACGCGCATCAAAGAGTTGATACCCAATGAAGTGCACACATCAACAAGTTGATAAAGCGATCGATAGTTGTGTCTAAGATGTAATTGGTATATCGATACCTCCAGAGACATAAGGTGGCTTGTTGAGCTAACCTCGAGGTCATTCTTAATGTCGGTTATCGATGATGCAATTGGTATGACCGATACTACCGATTAACCTAAGTTGTGGCTTGTTGAGCAAACTCAAGGTCCTTTATTAGCAATGTCGGATATCGACCCACTAGGACATTATGTCACTTTGTTTCTTTGGATTCAGAAAGAGGGTTATGGATTCTAGGAAACTAGTGGGAGCCATATGCATGTCATGCAAGTCCTTATGATCATGCAGCATTTCCATCCTATCATTCCTCTCTCTATCGCGTTTAGGTTGATTGAAGAAGTCATTGATGTGAATTTTAGCTCTACAATGCGGACCGATTTTCTTGATTGGCTAAGGACTCTGAGAATTGTTCTCAGATCTGAGGAACTGGGATACGTCTTAGATGTTCCACTTCCAGATGCACCTGCTGTCGATGCTTCTGATAAGGATCAGAAAGCATATCGTAAGCATCTAAAGGACAGTGATATGGATACTTGCATTGTGCTTGTCTGGATGTCACCAGAGCTGCAGCAGCAGCACGAGTCCATGGATGCTCACTCTATAGTATTTCATCTTAGGGAGCTGTTTGATGAACAAGCTCGGTCTGAAAGGTTCAAGACCTCAAGGCTTCTCTTCATCACAAAGATGGCTCCGGGGATATCTGGCATGCAAGTATGCCACAAGATGAATGGCTATATTGAGAGATTGGCGTCTTAGGATTTGTAATGGATTATGAGTTAAGTAGAGACTTAATTACGGTTAGATTGTCGATGGTTATTCACGGTTTGTGATAAACTATCGGATAAACCAAATATCCACAACAATTCTGGTGATCAATCAGCTTTCATGACAATGAAAGAAGCTATCAGAGAGATAGCAAGTCTTAGTGGTGGATGCTTCTTCTTCTAGTTCAAAGAAGAAAAAGCCAAGAAACCAAAGGAAGTGCCATCAAGGAAAACCAAAGAAAGCGCCCCTAAAAGGATTTTGCTTTCATTGTGGCAAGTCTAGCCACTTAGAGGCTAAATCGTAAAATCTATCTCGAGTCCTTGAAGCGTAAGAAGGCATCGATGCCTCTACTTCTTCAAATATGTTTGTCATTGAGGTTAATACTATTCCTGATCCAAACATATTGGTATTTGATACCGGATGTGGCTCATACATATGAAATGATATGCAGGGCCTCAGGGACAGTAGAAAGCTCATAAAAGGAGAACTGGACTTTCGTGCAGGTAATGAAGCAAGGGTTGCTACATTTGCCGTAGGCACTTATGTCTTGTTACTCCCTACTGGGCTTATATTCAAATTGGATGATTGTCATTTTGTACCTGTTTTAAACAAAGAACATATTGTATGTTTTATGTTTAATTAGAGCTGGTTTCCATTGGACTTTTAGTAGCAATGATTGTTATATTAGTTGCAATGGAAAGCTCTATGGAACTCGTACATTATGCAATGGAATTGACATATTAGATATGTCATATCCAGTTATGAATGTCAATGACGCGAAAAGACATAATTGAGATAATTTAAAATCAACTTACTTATGGCATTGTCGAACGACCATATAAATGAGACACGATCGCTAAGCTCCATAAGAGTGGATGTTTAGGGTCATTTGATTATGAATCATATGATACATGCGAATCTTGTTTATTAGGCAAGATGACTAAGTTATCCTTTAAAGGAAAGGGTGAGCAGTGAATGGAATATTAGACCTAATACATTCGGATGTATGTGGTCGATGTCCATCCATGCCACAGTGGTTGTTTTACTTCATTATTTTTATCGGTGATTATTCACGATATAGGTATCTCATGTCGATAAGATACAAATCTGAAACATTTGAATAGTTCAAATAATTGAAATGAAGTAGAAAACTAACTTGGTAAAAGTATGAATACATTACGATCTGATCGTGGTGGAAAATGCTTACACCAACAGTTTTGGATTATCTCAGAGATCATGAGATTTTATCTCAGTACACTCCACCTTACACGCCGCAGCACAATGGTGTGGCTGAAAGGAGATATCGAATCTTGTTAGACATAGTGCGATTGATGATAGGTTTTGCGATTTTGGGAATATCTTGCTTGAGGCAAATTGTTTACTTGCTAAAGCGAGTTCCATCAAAGCAGTTGATGTTACTCCATATGGAGATATGGACTAACGAAAACCTTATCTTCTCATTTGAAAGTTTGGGATTGTCACGCTTCGTGAAGCGGACACGGTCGATTAGCTTGATGCAAAAGTGACGAAGTGTTTGTTCGTGGAATATCAATTCTACCTTGCTTAGGAACAAAGGTGTTTGTTTCAAGCATCTGTTTTCTTAAAGAAAAGTTTCTTTTACAAGAGGACGGTGGGAGCAAAGTTGAACTTGGAGAAGTTCAAGATGCTCGAACAAACATGAGATCAACTGCCGAACTTGAAATCGTAACTCATGTAGATGAGGTATGATTCAACCTTCTATTACACACGCAATTTCAGAGGTTAAGTAGGATACGACTTTGTTCTAGAGATATGAATTTCTCGTGAGGAGCAGAATGACGTATTACTCATACGAGATGATGAGCCTGCTACCTATGAAGAGGTTCTGAAAAGTTCAGAGTCTGAGAAATGGCTTTAAGCCACAAAAATCTGAAATAGATTCCATGTACATAAACCAAGTATGGACTTTGGTTTATTTACACGAAGGATAAAACCCATAGAGCAAAGGGTTTTCAAGAAGAAAACCAACATGGATGGTAATTTGATAACCTATAAAGCAATGCTTCTGGTTAAAGGATTTCGTCACAAACAAGGAGTTGACTATGACAAAATCTTCAGCCCCGTAGCAATGCTTAAATCCATTCGGATACTCCTAGCCATTGCCACTCATTATGATTATGAGATATGGCAAGTGGATGTGAAGACGACTTTCACGAATGAAAATCTGCAGAGGATGTGCATGACACAACCTGAGGGCTTCACTTCCATCGATGGCGAAAACGTTTGCAAGCTTCAGAAATCCATGTTTGGATTGAAGCAAGCTTCCAGGAGTTGGATTATCCGTTTAGTTGAGTCAATCAAAGAGTTTGATTTCTCACAAAATTCGGATGATCATTGTGTGCATAAGAAGGTTAATGGGCTGCAATCGTATTCCTTGTGTTGTATGTAGATGACATCTCGTTACTCGGAAGCGATGTCTCTATCCGCAATCAGTTAAAATTTGGTTGTCTAACAATTTGCCTTGAAAGACCTTGGTAAAGCAACTTATATCCTTGGGATATAGATTTATCGAGATAGATCAAAGGTTGCTTGGTCTTTCACAAGCATCGTACATAGATGAGATGCTAAAGAGGTTTAGCATGGAACAATGCTATATACGAGGCCCGATGTATCGTATGCTCTAAGTGTTCTGACGGATACCAATCGGATCTGGTGAGGGTCACTAGGTATTGTCGAGAATATCCTCAAGTACTTGCGAAGCACTAAGGATGTTTTCTTGATGTTTGGAGATGGAAATCTCCATATGGCGAGCATTAAGATGCCGATTTAATCGATAAGGATGATTACGAATCACAATCGGGTTATATGCATTCACATTGAATAAGCGTGACGGTCGGTTGGAAGAGTTCCAAACAAGAGAGGCTGGCGATTCAACAACCGAGGCGAGTATATTGCGCATGAGATGCTGTAAGGAAGCGGTTTGGATCGAGAAGTTCATTCTTGAACTTGATCTGGTTCCTAGGTGTGGTGGGCCCATAGGATTGTATTGTGATACAATGGGGCTAATCTTGTGACAAAGGAACAAGGTCTCATCGACGATCCAAACTCGTACTCCGCCGATTCGGGACATCATTAGTCGAGATGATATCCTGATAGAGAGAATTCCCACGCAGCAAAGTGTTGCTGTTCCATTGACAAAGCCATTGTCACAGGAGAATTGTGTTTCTCGTGGACTCGCTTATGGTATTGGATCTTAAGGCGATTGGCTTTAGGTCAGTGGGAGATTTGTAAGTACAAGTCGACTTGTACTCTCGATAAGTCGACTTGTTCTTGAAAAGTACCGATAAGTCGACTTGTACATTGCATAAGTCGACTTATTCAAGGAATGATCTTGTTTATTTGTGCCACAAAGGCAATCCCTTTAAGCGCGTTTTATTCACAAATCGTATCGCATGAATGAATAAATAAAGAAAAGGCATAATTCATTAATTTGATGTTCATGAACATTGTTTATGAATTGATTGGATCTTTAATCAGATTAATGATGTAACATCCCGTTACTGTCATTAAGGGTATTTTGGTAATTATGAGTCATACTGATAGGATTGCACTTGCATTCCTTGGTGAGCAATATTCTTGGCCTCTAATTATAAGAGGAGCAGGTTTATTGCATATGCATTTATTTATTGGTACATGCGTTCATGATTTAGGGATTAGTTTATGAGTATCTTGATCGGGGTGATTGGTTTGGGGATTAAGCGAAATTAGAGTAATCAAGTGCAATTGATTGGTTTAACTTTGTTTATGAGTGATTGGTAATTTATAGAGACTTTTAGAAAATTTTAGAAATTAGGGAGAAAATACAGATGGAAATATTTGAGTGGTATGGATCGATTTGTATAGTATTGAAAGAAGCGTCAATGGCAATGGAAAAATTAGAATTGTTACGATAGAAAATTTATGTGTTAAGCCATTGAAATTGAGACTGAAATTTGGGTGATTTGGAGAGTTGGGCTATAAATACTAGGGTTGAAAGAAATTTGGGAAAAGTTTGCTAAGGCATTTTCGGTTCTCTTCTTTCCCTTTACGGTGATTTCGATTCCTCCCAGCGGTGAGAGATCCTTTGATTTCTTTTGGCTTCTTCCTTATGGTGATTAGTCTAATATGTCTCTACTTGATTGATAAAGGTTGGAAGCCTTGAGATTGGTAGATCGAGGATTTTGAAGGATTTCTAGGGTTTGGTGATTTTGAGAGATCGTGGATTCGATCTGTGATTGGTAAGTTTTATGGTTTTAATGTTGTCATTAATGGTTTCTCTGCATTTATGGCATTTATTATGTCCGATTGGGTGGTTGAGAGTGTTCTTGATGGGTTCTACTTTGGGTGTTATCGTGAGTGTGTAAGAGTTAAGGGATTGGTGATCGTTGTAAGCTTGAGGCTTTCATCAAGAAAGTTTGCTTCTTTCTTGCCTTAGATAGTACGATTCGTTGGTGATTGAGTTATATTGATGATTGGTTTAGATATTTGATGATTATATATATATTAAGGTTTCGACGATGAAATTGATGAGTTATGTGTGTTGATAAATTAAGGAAATGGTTCTTGGAAGGAATAGAAGCTAAGGATTTGTTGTATTTTGTGTATCGAATTAATTGAGAGTTGTTCGAGAGGAAAATTTGGGTTAGAGTTTAGTCGGGGATCTGGAACTTTGGAATTGTGTTTAAGGATGTGTTGGGAAGAAGGAGGCTGGTAGAGGGCGAGAGCTCGGTGACGCAGGCGAGAGCTGGTAGAGAGGCGAGAGCTCGGTGAGACGGCGAGGCTGGTAGAGGCGAGAGCTCGGTGAGCGGGCGAGAAGCTGGTAGAGGAGGCGAGGCTCGGTGAGCCAGGCGAGGCTGGTAGAGGAGCAATAACTCGAGGCGGCCTATGGGCATCTGGTGAGCACCAAGGCGCACCACAGTCGCGACCTCCACCCTAGTTGTTGAAGAGGTGTGTTTGAGGTTTTGGAATTGGGACTTACAATTTACAAATTCGATCGACTAAGGATTAAATTCAAATTGGGTTTTAATTGGAAATTGCAATAGAGGTTTTGACCGAATGAATAGGAAATTGTTATAGAGTATGAATTGAGGAAATTGGTGAATTATAGGAATGGGGCAATTCTTGTCGATCAACTGAACTAAGAGTCGAATTGGACCAAGAGTCCAAAATTGGGTTTTAACTTAGGAAATCGTGAACATGCATTGTACATCATTTCATTGAGACATATGCATTCTTGTATGGTAAATTGAGCATCTAGTAATGGGACCGTACTTTCTTTATTACGGAGGCCTTGTTGGACCGTCGTTCCACGGACATTCTTTGGGACTTCGAGCGTGGCTTCGGAGTTCTGGTGAGTAACCTAGTTGGTTTCTCAAATTTACAGGTGCTTACATGCTTCTTGTGAATTACATGCAAGGTGAATTATATGACTACCGTATGACTCTTGGCATGTAATGGATTGAATTGCATGTTTTCTTGAATTGAATCGTCTTTATTACGTGATCTTCGATGAACCTTTGGGCTTTATAGCCACACACGTAAATTCTTGAACATGGTGCTGCATGCATAAATGCATGATCACATAATGGAATGTGTCCTGAGTTGCTATTTTCTTTGAAATGAGCTTTGAGCTCATACTTTATCTTGACGCAGGGCTTAGCAGGGAGAAATCACGACGCGTCTACATGTATCTTGTTGAGCACTTGGGCTGGCCGAATAGCTGGAAAGAGTCACATATGCATTGCATTTACATGATTATTTGTGTTGTGACGACTCTTGAAATACGTGATAATATGAAATCTTGTGGTGTCTTGTTATTGCAAATTGTTCTAAATTCCATTTATTGTTACTTGTATTGTAAGTGGCTCCGATCTCGCAATCGTTATAGATCGTTATATTATATTGGTAATGAATATTGCGGTATTATCTTTGTCGACGGTAGCGTAATGCATGATTTGAGCAAACCATCGATGATGGTTTCTCATTGAGTTCATAAACTCACCCCGAAATTGCAACCTATTTTTCGGAATTTGTTAGAGTAGACTCTAGCTCGAAGACCTTTCTTTCTGCCGTCTGGCTGCTTTGGCGAGGATCGTGATGGCTCAAAGGTGGTCGGTTGGGTTAGCATTTTGAGGATGACTTAGGATGAGCAACATGTCGGTTTTCCTTTTGATTTTGTTAGGACCGATAGATTTGTCTATTCTGGATTGAATGATTGTATTGGATAAATTACATTTTGGATATTAATTTTACGATTTACGATTTATTGCAATTATTATTCTGCGATGCCATGTGGATTTTAGCGAAATTTTCTGGTAGTGAACCTTTATCGTGGGATACGTGTCGGGCGACCTACGGGTTTCCGATGTGTACCTACGATGAGGCGCTACATTAGTAATATCGAGCGAGTTTGGCATCTTTTGGGCATAGAGTGTTATTAATTTGGAATCCTTTGTGTAAGAATAGCGAGTGATCCGAATTTCTTATGCATTTTAGGTCATCCGTAATGGGAGATCGAGTAAAGCGACCGGTGACCAAGAATCTGTAGGAGCTAGTAGGAGTCCCCTATGCTTCTTCGGAGAGTTACCTCCTCGAGTTCTGTGAGGCAGGAACGACGCGGCAGTGCGATCGGCTGCGTGGCGAGGCGATTGACTTCTATGGTAGCTTGACCTGCGGAGGTGAGGATGGCAGGAGGGCTGGCGAGTCCTCGACGGATGGGCTGCGACCACGAGGAGAGGTTCGATTACTCTGTCTCCTTGCTTGAGGTCCTGCATATCGGTGGTGGAGGACTGTCCCGGGCAGTACCACCAGGCCCTGCACTCTGACATGGGACGATTTTCTGAGGGCCTTCAGGGACAATTACATGCCCAAGGTCTACTTAGAGATGAAGATGCAAGAGTTCCTAGAGTTGGCGGGGACAAATGATTGTGGTGACTATGAAGTTGATTCAGCGAGTTGATGGGCTATGCTTCTGCTTGATTGCTCACGAGGCCGACATATCAGGAGATTTGAGGTGGACTCAATTTGAGATTCGCTTTTGCTGGCCAGATCGATATGAGCTCATTTACCGAGTTGAGAGCTGCATTTGTCGAGGATAGAGTAGGCTTCTTCTGACGAATCTGTTGAGGACCAGACGGGGGACCCGACATAAGAGACCTAGTGATAGCCAGGGCCGTGCTGGCAGAGGTTATAGTAAGCGTCAGAGCAGGCCCTTGGTCCATTGGAGGGCGAACAGACTGGGTATGGGCAGAGGGGCGATTCGCACAGGATCGCTAGTGGTGGCGAGTGGCGAGGTCGTGACAGATCGTCCCAGATTGTGAAACCTTGTGGCAAGAGGCACGATGGAGAGTGCCGATGGTTATCGGGAGCTGCTTGAGGTGTGGCTCGATGGAGCACCTAGTGAGGAACCGCCGAGACTTTGGGAGCCAGTCTACTATGGTGGCGGATCGATCGATAATACCACGGTCCGTGGAGCCGTGGTGGTGGATCGGGATGGAGAAGCGAGGTCGAGGCCGAGGCCGAGTAAAGGATTACGTAGTGAGGTCCGAGGGACGATTGATGACGGCAATCACAAAGTAGGGTCTATGCCATGACACGGCGGGAGGCCAGGACTCACCGGATGTTGTTGCGGTTATGCTTCTTATTTCTGGCATAGAAGTATATGCATTGTTGGATCCTGGATCCACCCATTCCTTTATTGCACCGCATTTAGCATGTAGACTGCATGGGAATAGGCGAGAGGTTACTGATATGGGTTGGAGGTGAGTACACCTCTGGGTAGTCTGTTGTATTGGGAGAGGTATGTATAGGATGTCCGATCCAGATTGATGAAAGCGAGATTGAGTCTTGATTTGATTATATTGCCTCGAGAGAGATTGGCGTGATATTGGGGATGGATTGGTTGTTGTGCATAGAAATTGTTATGGATCATTACGCCAAGGAGGTCGTGTTGGAATCTCTGGCCAGCCCAGAGTGGTGTTTAGAGTCGGTCGAGCAAAGGCTCTGCGAGGATGATATCCTTTATGAGCTACGAGATTGATTCAGGGGGATGTGAGGCCTATTTGGCTCACGTAGTGGATTCTAGAGTGGGCGGAGATTGGAGGAGGTTCAGTGAGGACTTTCGGATGTATTTCCGAGGAGTTCTGGGATTGCCGCCAGAGCGAGAGATAGAGTTTGAGATCGATCTCGTTCCGTGCATCGCCCTATGTCGATCCCTCCGTATAGGATGGCACCGGTGGGCGAGAGAGCTTAAGGCTCGATTCATAAGAGCTATTGGACAAGGGTTTATCGGATCGAGTGTTTCGCCATGGGGAGCTCGGTATTATTTGTAAGAAGAAGGATGGGACTCGAGGCGTGCATTGATTATAAGCGGTTGAACCGAGTGTGATGAAGAATAAGTATCCACCGCCTAGGATTGATGATCTATTTGATCGATTCTGAGGAGCTCGGTGTTCACTAAGTTGGACCTTGATCTGGTTACTATCGGTGAGGATTGCGGAGGCCGATGTGCCTAAGAGTGCTTTAGGAGTAGGTATGGGCACTTGAGTTCTTAGTGATGCCGTTTGGGTTGACTAATGCCCGGCAGCCTTTATGGCTTTGATGAATAGGATATTTCAGCCCTACCGGATCGATTTGTGATTGTATTTATTGATGACATCTTGGTTTATTCGAGGGATAGTCGAGAACGCCGATCATCGAGGATTGTACCGCAGTCATGAGAGAGAGCGATTATTCGCCAAATTTGCTAAGTGCAAATTTTGGCTTGATGAGATTGTATTTCGGGACACGTGGTGTGCGGTGAGGGTATCGGTGGATCCTCACAAGATAGAGGCAAGTGATGATATTTGGGAGGCCCTAGGATCGTGCGGAGTTGCGAAGTTTTCTAGGATTGGCGGATATTATCGGAGATTCGTCGAGGGTTTCGTTGATCTCCGCCTTTGTGAAGTTATTGAGGAAGAATGTACCGTTCGGATGGGTGAGGAATGCGGTAAGAGCTTTGAGGAGTGAAACATCGGTTGGCGACCGCTACCGGTGTTAGGTATTCCTTCCGGATTTGGAGGCTTTGTGGTTTCTGATGATGCCTCGCATCGTGGATTGGGATGTGTATTGATGCAGCATGGGAGAGTTTTAGCGTATGCCTCGAGCGATTGAGGCCTCACGAGGTAAATTATCCGATCCATGACTTGGAGTTAGGCTGCAGTGGTATTTGCCTCGAAGATCCGGAGACATTATTTGTATGGTGAGATGTTCCGGATCTTTCGCGATCATAAGAGTCTGAGGTATCTGGCGAGCGAGAGGGATCTCAATCGAGGAGCGAGAGGAGATGGGTAGAGTTCTTGAAGGATTATGATTATGCGATTGAGTACCACCGTGTAAGGCCAATGTGGTGGCGATGCCTTCGAGTAGGAGATCTTATGGGAGTGCAGCTCAGATTCAGGTTGATAGATTGCCTAGTCTGATTCAGCTGAGAGCGCTGAATGTACAGTTGGATCTGGGTCGGGATGGAGCACTGATTTGCTACTCGAGGCTTAGCCGATCTTTGCATGACAGATTCGGAGGGTTCGGGATCGGGACCGGTACTAGTGAGACCGATTGATAGAGTTGGTGGTGTCGATTCAGAGTTCGAGTTGAGAGATGGGACATTGTGGATGGGACAGAGGCTGTGTGTGGCGGATATTGATGATCTGAGACAGGAGATCCTAGAGGAGGCTCATGTGGCCGCGTACGCTATGCATCCTGGTTCGACCAAGATGTATAATACTCTGAGACGGCATTTCTGGTGGCCTGGTATGAAGAAGCAAGTGGCGATGCGTGTCAGATGTACGATATGTCAACAGGTTAAGGCAGAGCATCAGGCTCCAGTGGGTAAGTTGCATTCGTTGCCCATTCCGGAGTGGAAGTGGGAGCGAATTACTATGGACTTCGTGACAGGGTTGCCTAGGACACCGAGGCAACATGATGCTATCTGGGTCATAGTGGACCGATTGACTAAATCGGCTCACTTTTTGCCAGTAAGGGAGAGTAATACTCTCGATCAGTTGGCCCAGAAGTATGTTGCAGAGATTGTACGGTTGCATGGGGTTTCGTTGTCAATAGTTTGAGCGAGGATCGAGTGTTTTCATCGAGGTTCGGAAGAGCCTACTGATCGCTATGGGTACTAGATCGAATTCAAAGACGCTGCGTTCCATCCTCGGTGATGGATGAGTGAGAGGACAATCAAGACTGATTGAGGACATGCTTGAGCGTGTGTATTGGAGTTGAGAGGTATGGGATCGATGTTGGCATTGATAGAGTTTGCATACAATAATCGATGTCGAGTAGTATTGGGATGGCACCGTATGAGGCCTTTGTATGGGCGACGTGTAGATCACCACTTGTATTGGGATGAAGAGGTCGAGATCGATAGAGGACCCGGTGATCCAGATCTGATTGATTGAATCGCATCAAAGCGGCTCAGATGAATGAGAAGAGTTATCGGATCGACATCGGCGTGATATGGAGTATAGTGTGGGTGATCGAGTGTTCCTTGGTGTCTCCTTGGAAAGAATATCGAGATTTGGCCGTAAGGCAAGTTGAGCCCTCGGTACATTGGTCCGTATGAGATCCTTGAGAGGATAGGACCATTGGCTTCTGATTGGCTTTACCGGTGAGATGTCCCGATTGCATGATGTATTTCATGTAAGTATGCTCGACGGTACCGATCGGACCGACACATGTGATTAGGCTCGGGACATTGAGATAGCCATGATATGAGTTATGTGGAGGAGCCAGTGCGGATTATTGGATCACGGGTCAAGCAATTGAGGAACTGGTGATTCCATTGGTGAAAGTCCTTTGGAAGAACCACTCTCTTGAGGAAGCTACATGGAGAGGCGAGGAGCATATGAGGAATCGGTATCCTCATTTATTCGATGGGACAGGTATGAAATTTCGAGGTCGAAATTTTTATTAGGAGGGGTGAATTGTAACATCCCGTTACTGTCATTAAGGGTATTTTGGTAATTATGAGTCATACTGATAGGATTGCACTGCATTCACTGACTGAGCAATATTACTGGCCTCTAATTATAAGAGGAACAGGTTTATTGCATATGCATTTATTTATTGGTACACGCGTTCATGATTTAGGGATTAGTTTATGAGTATCTTGTTGGACTGATTGGTTTGGGGATTAACTGAGAAATTAGAGTAATCAAGTGCAATTGACTGGTTTAACATTGTTTATGAGTGATTGGTAATTTATAGAGACTTTTAGAAAATTTTCGGAAATTAGGAGAAAATACGGATTTGGAAATATTTGAGTGGTCAATCGATTGATTGTATAGTATTGAAAGAACTGTCAATGGCAATGGAAAAATTAGAATTGTTACGATAGAAAATTTATGTGTTAAGCCATTGAAATTGATGAAATTTGGGTGATTTGGAGAGTTGGGCTATAAATACTAGGGTTGAAAGAAATTTGGGAAAAGTTTGCTAAGGCATTTTCGGTTCTCTTCTTTCCCTTTACGGTGATTTCGATTCCTCCCAACGGTGAGAGATCCTTTGATTTCTTTTGGCTTCTTCCTTATGGTGATTAGTCTAATATGTCTCTCTTGATTGATAAAGGTTGGAAGCCTTGAGATTGGTAGATCGAGGATTTTGAAGGATTTCTAGGGTTTGGTGATTTTGAGAGATCTGTGGATTCGATCTGTGATTGGTAAGTTTTATGGTTTTAATGTTGTCATTAATGGTTTCTCTGCATTTATGGCATTTATTATGTCCGATTGGGTGGTTGAGAGTGTTCTTGATGGGTTCTACTTTGGGTGTTATCGTGAGTGTGTAAGAGTTAAAGGGATTGGTGATCGTTGTAAGCTTGAGGCTTTCATCAAGAAAGTTTGCTTCTTTCTTGCCTTAGATAGTACGATTAGTTGTTGATTGAGTTATATTGATGATTGGTTTAGATATTTGATGATTATATATATATTAAGGTTTCAACGATGAAATTGATGAGTTATGTGTGTTGATAAATTAAGGAAATGGTTCTTGGAAGGAATAGAAGCTAAGGATTTGTTGTATTTTGTGTATCGAATTAATTGAGAGTTGTTCACAGAGGAAAATTTGGGTTAGAGTTTGAGTCGGGGATCCGGAACCTTTGGAATTGTGTTTAAGGATGTGTTGGGAAGAAGGAGGCTGGTAGAGGAGCGAGAGCTCTAGAGGCGAGAAGCGGTAGAGGAGCGAGAGCTCGGTGACGGGCGAGAAGCGGTAGAGAGCGAGAGCTCGGTGACAGGCGAGGCTGGTAGAGAGCGAGAGCTCGGTGGCGAGAAGGCTGGTAGAGGAGCGAGAGCTCGGTGAGCAGGCGAGAAGCGGTAGAGGAGCAATAACTCGAGGCGGCCTATGGGCATCTGGTGAGCACCAGCGCACCCTGGTCGCGACCTCCACCCTAGTTGTCCAGAAGAGGTGTGTTTGAGGTTTTGGAATTGGGACTTACAATTTACAAATTCGATCGACTAAGGATTAAATTCAAATTGGAGTTTTAATTGGAAATTGCAATAGAGGTTTTGACCGAATGAATAGGAAATTGTTATAGAGTATGAATTGAGGAAATTGGTGAATTATAGGAATGGGGCAATTCTTGTCGATCAATGAACTAAGAGTCGAATTGGACCTAAGAGTCCAAAATTGGGTTTTAGCAGGAAATCGTGAACATGCATTGTACATCATTTCATTGAGACATATGCACATGACAGTAAATTGAGCATCTAGTAATGGGATGTACTTTCATTATTACAGAGGCAGATTGGACCGTCGTTCCACGGACATTCTTTGGGACTTCAGCGAGCTCGGAAGTTACTGGTGAGTAACCTAGTTGGTTTCTCAAATTTACGGTGCTTATACTTCATCGTGAATTACATGCAAAGGTGAATTATATGACTACCGTATGACTCTTGGCATGTAATGGATTGAATTGCATGTTTTCTTGAATTGAATCGTCATCATTACGTGATCTTTGGATGAACCTTTGGGCTTTATAGCCACACACCGTAAATTATCGAACATGGTCTCGCATGCATAAATGCATGATCACATAATGAAATGTGTCCCAATTGCTATTTTCTTTGAAATGAGCTTTGAGCTCATACCTTTATCTTGTAGGGCTTAGCAGGGAGAAAATCACGACGCGTCCACATTGTATCTTGTTGAGCACTTGGGCACAAAATCGAATAAGCTGGAAAGAGTCATATGCATTGCATTTACATGATTGATTGTGTTGTGACGACTCATTGAAATACGTGATAATATGAAATCTTGATGGTATCGTTATTGCAAATTGTTCTAAATTACTGTTTATTGTTACTTGTACTGTAAGTGGCTACTGATACTGCAACTGTTATAGACTGTTATATTATATTGGTAATGAATATTGCGGTATTATGCTGTACGCCAGGCGCGTAATGCATGATTTGAGCAAACCATCGATGATGGTTACTCACTGAGTTCGCAAACTCACCCCGAAATTGCAACCTATTTTTCAGGACTGTTATAGTAGACTCCTAGCTCTGAAGACCTTTCTTTCCTGCCGTGCGAGCTGCTGGCGAGGATCGTGATGGCTCAAAGGTCGGTCAGCTGGGTTAGCATTTTGAGGATGACTTAGGATAGACGCTTGTATCAGTTTTCCCTTTTGATTTTGTTAGGAGACTGATAGATTTGTCTATTCTGGATTGAATGATTGTATTGGATAAATTACATTTTGGATATTAATTTTTTGATTTCTGATTTATTGCAATTATTACTGCGATGCCATGTGGATTTTAGCGAAATTTTCTGGTAGTGAACCTTTATCGTGGGATACGTGTCGGAGCGACCTACGGGTTTCCCGATGTGTACCCTACGATGAGGGGGCGCTACAAATGAAGTCCATGATATATGACATAGCATGAAGGAAATTATGATGTGATCATACTCCTGAGATTCCTATCATGTGCAATTGTGTCAGTATCTAAATTCTCCCTAGTCATAGGATTAATGAGACTGGACATCATTAATCCGGATAGACTAGCACATGTCATATTCCTTGATTGGATCGGCGGTGGATCTCAGAAACTGTAAATATGAGATATTTAGAATTGACATGTGGATGCTTACTAGCGGTAGTAAGTTCATTGGATGACCTGCCATGAGATCATCACATGGATATCTTATCTAGTGTCAGTGATAATCTCATCATAGCAATGGTGCAAGTATCCTTAGACTTGAGGTACTCAAGGATATCTTGGATACTGATCCTGTGCTTTGACTCCATTCCTTGTTGCCTTCCAGAGGTAACTCATAGGGTGGTGCTTGGGTGCGACTTGAGGTATTCAAGATAATTGAGTAGCCAATAAAGGATTCACCACTTACGGATTAGCGAAGAGATACCCGTGGCCTCTTGTCGGGATCATTACTTGTAAATCTCGGCGAGTGAATATGTCATGGAGAGTGTCTTCATGGACATATAGAGTAATGAGTCTAGGGACGAGATCTGTTATCACTGGGCTAGACTCGGTCTAGTGAGAGTTGACACTTTGACCATACTCATAACCAAGTGGGGTATAGGATGGTGAAAGGACGAATTGCACGGTAATTGTCATGGAAAGGTTTGTGATCCGGTTCGTGATGAATACATCAAACCGATTACTTTCCGGTCAATTGGGGGTCATGATGTGTTGCTAGATACCGCCATGACTTGCTCGGATTAATTGTTAATCTAAGTGGCCAACATAACCGGAGCCTAAAGGGTCACACGCTTAAGAGTGTCTCGGAGAATCAGAAATAGTAATTGGACAGAGTTCCAATTATGGAGAGCATTAGGATTAAATGGATCCCAATGGATTGGGATATGTCCCGATGAGATCGCGACATCAATATTGCTAAGAAAGATTACCGAGTCATTTTTCAAAGACGGGGCCGATAGTCGGTAGGACCGACCCAGTTGGATGGACCTTAGCAAATATATTCTAATTAATTAATTAAGTAATTAATTAATTAATTATTATATATATATATATGCAAGTTGTCGTTGGAAATGGGAGAAGAAGAGGTTAAAGCCTTGAAAAGTCAAAGTATCATTACTTTATTCCTTAAATGGTGTGCCATCCATTTGTAAGCTTTTAATTGGTGTCTTAAAGTTAAAGGCACCATATATATATCTGATTTTGGGTATGGCGGTATGATGGTTCGTATGGTTTGAGATAGGGAAGAAAAGCTTAAGTGTTAAGCTTAAAATGAAAAATGTTTCATCTTTCCTTCTTTCTCAAGGCCATCATCGTTCTTCTCTTCTCCAAGCACAAGGTTTCAACGTTCTCCTTGACTCTCCAGACGGAGGTAGGGTCTAGCACTCTTAATCTGTTCTAGCTATTCCCGGTCAAAGGGTTTGACTCGGTTAGGTTTTCTCGATCTCTGCGTGGATCACCTTTAGAGATAGTCTCTTTGGCAATTTAGGTTGATGTCTTCATACGGATACACGGATCCCGGTTGGGAAGGTCCAGGAACAAAATTTTGTTTTCGCTTTGCGGTACATGTGATGTACCTCCCGGGATTTTCCTACAATCACCCCTCCATCCTCACCGCACTGGGCAACCTGGTTGGGAAAACCGTGAAGATCGATGAAACGATCCAACAGGCTGTCCGTGGTAGGTTCGCGCAAGTCGCAGTCACATTGGATCTGAGTGCTCCTCTCCGATCGGTGGTCGACCTGGACGGGGAACATATTCAAGTCGCATACGAGGGTCTTCCCCATATATGCTATCACTGTGGCAGGGTAGGGCAAGCCACCGTCGCTTGCCCTTCGCGCCCCGACCCTTCGACGGGTCCGCCTCCGTCCTCGGACGTTCCTCCCCCACCAGCCTCTGTGGCTTCCGTCTGTGACCCCTCCCCTGATCCTCCTCCTTCCACGGGTTTTGGCCCCTGGATGCAAGCGAATCGCCGGCCTCGCTGACCTCCTCCCTCCCCTGCGGGGCCCCGGACGAAACGTCCCACCCAGGGGATGACCGGTGGCGCCCACGACTCGCGTTTCTCGGCCCTCACTCCCGAGGCATCGAGCGACGCCACCAGTTCCCCAACAGTCGACTCGATGCGACCTTTCCTAGGTTAGGCCTCGACTGGCAAGGAGCAGCGCCGCCAGAAAGCAGTCATCCCCTCGTCAATTCGGGATGAGAGTCAGTCACGCGTTTTTCCCTTGGGCGCTTCTGGACTCGCCGCGCAGCATAAGGACACGAGATTGCTTGGGCCCGCCTCCTCCATGAGCTTGTCTGGCCACACGGGCCAACCCTCTCCTCCTTCCCAGCTGGACCTTCCCTTGGCCCACCCAGTCCCTAAGAGCCCAGCCCCACTGACTACAACCCCAGCTCCTTCCACACCCTACCAACCCTTGGCTTTTCTTTCCCATGCCCCTACCTCTTGGACTCAAATTTCGCGCTCCATCGGGACACGTTGCGATTTCTTCTGATGCCACGACGCTACCTGGTCTCCCTGCACCGGGCCTTGCCCCGCCATCCTCGCAGACCAGTACCATGAAGCGATGAACGAGGGGCCTACCGATCCCCCTAGCTCCATGGATACGTCGTTGCCTCAGCCTCTCTTAGAGGATGTGCCCCCCCGACCCCCCGATCCCATTCATGAGCTCCCGGGGGTTGGGGATGGGCATGACTCTCCAGATACGACAATGGAGGATACAGTTCCTGCCCCCGAGACTATTCCTCGTCTCGAGGCTGTTGGACAGGCTGGCTTGGTTCCGACCGGGTCAAATTAGGCCCCTTGCTCTCTTTGGGTTTATGATGATTTTCATCTGGAATTGTCAAGGGGCTGGAGGTCGGACCTTCAAGCCCATCCTGCGGAACTATGTTTGCCTGTAAAAGCCTCGCCTTGTGGTCATCGTTGAGCCTCGTATTAGTGGAGAACGAGCTAGGCGCGTTATTCGATCTCTAGGTTTTAGTAATTCCTTCCGGGTCGAGGCTACGGGCTTTTCAAGCGGGATATGGCTTCTTTGGCAGGAAGACATCGACGTCCGCGTCCGATTAGCTCACTGCCAATTTATTCATACTCGCGTGCAATGGGATCAACAAGTGTTTGATTTTACGGCTATTTACGCGAGCCCCACCCCTGCCTTACAAAAATATCTTTGGCACTATCTGGCGACCCTTGCTTCGCATATCACAGCCCCCTGGCTTCTGGGCGGGGATTTTAATGCTACGTTGGAAAGTGTCGATAAAAGAGGGGGGTCGCGTACTCAATCCCGCATAAATACTCTCTTTAGGGACTATATGACTCAGTGCCACCTCCACAATTTAGGCTTTATCGGTCCGCGATTCACGTGGAAGCGGGGCCATCTCCGTGAATGGTTAGATCGCGGTTTTGGTTCTCCTGCTTGGTTATCCGCTTATCCGAGCACCATGGTCCACCACCTGCCTTTCCTTAATTCGGATCATCAGCCCCTCCTTATTCGGTTCCTAGCTCCTGTGTATCCTACCCCTCCGCGTCGTCCTTTCCGTTTTCAATCGGCGTGGATCACTCATGAATCTTTCCCCCAGGTGGTTGCTAACAACTGACATCCTGGCTCCTCGGACTTCAACGGAGAGCTCCTCCGTTTCTCTAATACGCTCCACCAGTGGAACATATCGGAGTTCGACAATATTTTTCATCGGAAGAAACGTCTCATGGCCCGGCTTGAGGGCCTTCAACAACCTATGGAGGACTCCGATTCCCCCTCCCTCCTTGCGCTCGAGACTTCCTTACGACATGAACTTGAGACTGTGCTGTACCAGGAGGAGCTTTTCTGACACCAACGGTCCCGGAGCCAATGACTCGGGCAAGGTGACAGGAATACTCGGTACTACCACGCTCTTACTTGTACTCGTCGTCGGCTGTCCCGCGCCCTTTCTCTTCATGATGGCCATGGCCAAGATATTACCAACCCCGCGACTCTCCGCGGTATGGCGAGACTCCATTTGGAGGATTTGTATCGTCCTGAGGCTCGGTCATCTTTTCCGGGAGCTATCTCTGGGCTTTTCCCTCCTTCCCCGCCGCACATGGCGGAGGACCTTACCCGCCCGCTCAGCCCAGATGAGGTCAAGGAGGCATTTTTTTCTATGGCCCCTAACAAAGCTCCGGGATTTGACGGCTTCACCGCTCTTTCCTATCAATCCTAGTGGGACACCGTCGGGCCCTCCTTGATCCATTTCCTTCAGAGGATTTTTAGGCATGAAGTGTGGGAGTCGACTCTGAATCGCACTATCATTGTCCTCCTCCCGAAAGTCCCCTCCCCTACTTCAATCTCGCAATTTCGTCCCATTGCTCTATGCACCGTGCTCTACAAGGCCATATCCAAGCTTATCGCCAATCGCATCAAGCCGTATCTCGATTCGCTTGTCAATCCGACCCAGTGTAGTTTTGTGCCTGGCCGGCTTATCTCTGACAATATCATCATTACCCAGGAAGTGATCCACTCCATGAAACGCAAAGCTGGTCGGACGGGATTTATGGCCATCAAAGTGGACCTCGAAAAAGCGTACGACCGTCTTGATTGGGACTTCATTCACGACACTCTGTACGACAGTTCTCCCGGCTTCGCTCCTGTCACTTGTCCTGAAATGCATCACAACAGTATCCTTTCAAGTTAATTGGCACGGCGAGCTGAGCGAGGAGTTTCAGCCTGCTAGCGGTATTCGACAGGACGACCCTCTTTCCCCGTACATTTTTGTGTTGTGCTTGGAGCGCCTTGGCCATCAGATCAATCAGGCAATTTCCTCCGGTCATTGGCATCCGGTCCGGCTGAGTAGGCACGGGCCCCCCTCTCTCATTTATTCTTTGCTGACGATCTCATCCTCTTCGTCGATTCCTCCCTCGATCAGGTTCACGTCCTTCGCCAAAATTTGGACTCGTTCTGCGCGACATCGGGTCAACGAGTGAGTCGAGCAAAATCACGATGTTTCTTCTCCAAGAATGTCCCTCTTTCAACCGCTCGTGCCTTAAGTCGCGCGCTCGGTTTCTCCCGTACTTCCGATCTTGGTCAGTATCTGGGGATTCCCCTCCTTCATCAGAGGGTAAGTAAGCATACCTACCAGCATATCCTCGATTCGGTCCATCATCGTCTATCGGGTTGGGCCCCTTCCACGTTGTCCTTCGCTGGTAGGGCCGCATTGGTTAAATCGGTTTTATCTGCTATACCGAGTTACATGATGCAGACTGTCCGGCTACCGCGGGGGCTGTGTGATGCTATAGAGCAAGCTATGCGCCAATTCTTATGGGGCTCGGTGCAAGACCGACGTAAGTTACATCTGGTTAGCTAGGAGGAGGTCTGTAGGCCGAAGGAGCTGGGGAGCTTAGGCCTCCGACAGATCAGAGAGATGAATGATGCTTTCCTGGCCAAACTGGGCTGGGCTTTGATCAATAATCCTACTGCCCTTTGGGTCCAGGTGCTCTCTGCTAAATATGCTTTTGATGTACGACACATTCCCTCCTCCCTACCTTCCACCGGGGGATCGATGGTGTGGAGGAGCGTCAGGGCCACATGGCACCTTGTGACTTCAAGCATGCAATAGCGCATAGGGGATGGTTCGACGTCAAGCTTCTGGCTCGACCCTTGGGCCCCAGGAGCTGGCCCACTCATATCCCATTCTACTCAGCCCATCCCGGATTCTCATCTCAACCTACGCGTCGGCACCTTTGTGGACTCCACTGGCCGGTGGAATTTGGCGGACATCCCGGATTTCCTCCCGTCCTCGATCTGTCGTACTATAGCTGGTTTGTTTCCTCCTTCCCCGCTTCTGGGCCCCGACAGTTTAGTATGGGGTGTCACCGACCATGGCCAGTTTACCATGGCCTCTGCTTACTCCTTACTTCTGGGGCTTGAGTCTGTCACGCCGCACGGGGGTTGGCGGGCCGTCTGGCAGTGGTCGGGACCCCAGCGGGTGCGATCCTTTTTATAGTTACTAGCAAAGGATCGCTTGCTAAGTAACCAACAAAGGGTGCGTCGTCAACTCACCACCGACGGTTCCTGTCCCCACTGTTCCCATGACGAATCTTCCCTTCATGTTGTTCGGGATTGCCCACTTGCCCGGCTAGTGTGGGCCTCCATCCAGTCGGATATCATCCATTCGGATTCGTTTGCTCTCCTCGTTCAGGATTGGATACATTCCAATCTCCTCTAGCATCGGCGTGTGCAGGGCTATGACTGGGCGCTTATTTTTGAATTGACCTGCTGGTTCCTCTGGACATGGAGGAATAAGGCTATTTTTTATTCTGATTTTGTGCGACCCATCTCACCTGCCTTTATTATTCATCTTTTGCGGATCGAGTTATCGCAGCCTTGGCGACCCAAGATGGCCCTACCACTTCCGGCCTCTCCAGAGCACCGCATAGGGTGGAGTCGTCCTTGTTGGGTGGGTGAAGCTGAACACCGATGGGGCTTGTCATCGCACCCATTTCACGGCCTCGGCAGGGGGACTTCTCCAGGACAGTGCAGGCAATTGGCTGGGTGGATTCTCCCAATTTATAGGGTGGTGCACTGCGCAGTCAGTGGAGCTCTGAGCTATCTACACAGGACTCTCCATGGCCTGGCAGTTGAGATATCGTCGGATCGAGTTGGAAGTGGACTCGTTGGGAGTGCACCAGCTTCTATCTTCAGTGACGTCCCGCTCTCAGTCGTGTAATCCGATCGTCATGGGTATCCTGGAGCTTCTCACTAGAAGCAGTCATTGTTCATGGCGTGCAGATCGAGAGAAGCGATAGATGTCTTGATCGATTCGCCACCCGGACAGGTCCGACTGATATTGGTATCACCTTTTTTGATGTGACACCTCATGGGTGCCTTCCTCTCCTTCTAGAAGATTTGTCCGGGCGCTGTTTCCCCCGTCTTATTTAATATTCTGTGTACTTTCCCTTTATACAAAAAAAAAAAAAAAAAACTATTTCAATGTTCACTTGGCATCATCCTGAACATGACAATATTTTCTTTTTTTAATATTATGCATATTAATATATGTTTAAAGGATGCCCATAATTGATGGAATAAAACAAAAAATGCCAAGTTGAAGTTGGACCCTCCCAGTCCCATACACTGAACCTACGTTTTCCTTGTGGAAATAAAAAGTAAAAAGAATTTTTTTTAAATCCCCAAAATAGAAAGTGTGATTAAATTAAAGCCAATTCCCCGAGGAATAGGTAAAATGCATACTTAAATTTAGTTTCTCGTCTTCGGCTTGGACTTGGAGGCTGCCGCAAGCCATATGTATGATTAGCTTTCCCAGAGATCTTGAACAGTCTTTGATTGCGGTAGGTTAGGTCTCCTTGGAGGCTTCACGGGTCTTTAGCTGGGAGGGTCTTTTTTGGCGCAGATAAGTAGCTCTGTCTCTTTATTGATTGTCTTTGGTCTGTGTTTTCTGTTAGCTTTGGGATTCCATTCTTCGTTGACTGTTTGGTGAATTTTGGAGGTGTATAAATTTGGTGGGTATAAGTTTTTATACGAAAGCTTCGAGCTTTCATGTGGGTTCGTCTTTGTGATTGTGTTTGGCGTGTGGGTGTCGGACGTGTATGCTGGACGACTTGAGGATCTAGGTGGTGAGAGAGAGGAAGCAGATTAATAGGTGAAAGTAAGATAAATTTTAGCTTACAGGAAGCCCAAACAGTAATCAGTTGGCTTATAGGGAGCGAAAAATGGGACAGTTCATTCCAGTTTAGGGACACAGATTTTGGGTATGGTATAAATTGTTGCTACAAGAAGAATGGAAGGAAATTTATCACAGGGAGGTATGATCCCTGGTGGACCTTCTTTTGGAGGTCTTGAATTGCAAGGATCAATGAGAGTTCATCATCAAGCACAGCATCCGCAGGTTATGCACCAGCAGCAACAGCACAATGTTCATCGCCAGGGGTCTGCCGTTCATCCATCGATTCATGAGGGTTTTCCCCTTACAATGGGGACTATGCATAACTCTGATCCTACCATTTGTGTAAATGATTACAATAAGGGAGAGAGGGGAAAGAATGCCATGAGTGATGATGATGAGCCAAGTTATACAGAAGATGGTGCTGACTGTTCAAATGATGCAAGTAAAGGAGCAAAGGGGTTGCCATGGCAGCGTGTGAAGTGGACGGATAAGATGGTAAGGCTATTGATAACTGCTGTTTCTTACATTGGTGAGGATGCTTCTTCAGATTTTGGTACGGGAATGAGAAGAAAATTTGCAGTCTTACAGAAGAAGGGCAAGTGGAAATCAGTTTCAAAGGTCATGGCAGAAAGGAGGTACCATGTTTCACCACAGCAGTGTGAGGATAAATTTAATGACCTCAACAAAAGGTATAAAAGGCTGAATGATATGCTTGGAAGAGGTACCTCTTGTCAGGTTGTGGAGAAACCTGCCCTGTTGGATGTCATAGATTATCTTACTGAGAAAGAGAAAGATGATGTTAGAAAGATATTGAGCTCAAAGCATCTTTTCTATGAAGAGATGTGTTCTTATCATAATGGAAACAGATTACATCTACCTCATGACCCGGGGGTGCAGCGGTCTGTGCAGTTGGCTCTTAGAAATAGAGATGATCATGAAAGTGATGAGGTGAGGAGGCACCACAACGATGATCTTGATGAAGATGATCAAGAATTGGAGACTGATGAGCATGATGATTTTGAGGAAAATCAGGGTTTGCAGGGGGCTGGTAAGGGAGCATGTGGGGTCTTTGGGGGTGCTGCAAAGAGGTTGAGACAAGGGCAGGGGCTTGGAGATGTATGTTTTGGGACTTCATCTCAGGATGGAAATAAAGGATCACATTTTCATTCGCAGCTGGCTCAAGTTGACATAAATCATGTCTCTCCTGAAAACACAAAGGCAGCTTTGTTACAGAAGCAATGGATGGAATCTCGAAAACTTCAGTTAGAGGAACAAAAGCTCCAAATCCAATGTGAGATGCTGGACTTGGAGAAACAGAGATTTAAGTGGCAAAGATTTAGCAGGAAAAGAGACCGAGAATTAGAAAAGATGAGAATGGAAAATGAAAGGATGAGGCTTGAGAATGAGCGTTTGCAATTGGAGTTGAGGCGCAAAGAAATTGGTGCTGATTTCAGTTGATTGTCAAATCTTTTCATCCCAACAGCTATGCTTCCATATGTGTAGTTTCCTATCTTTGGTAAACTGCTGTCGATTTTAACTAGAACATCATTTAGGAGGGGATTTGACTCTATGCATATATTTTGTAAATTTAGAGTGGTGGTAATACCATTTTCTGGTTAAATTCTTCTGAATTTTGAGAACGTGGAATTGCCATGGTTGAAGACATTGTTGTGAGAATCTTCCCGTTTTTTATTTATTTATTATGTATTGGTTTTATAGTGAAGTTTAATTAATCTTTACGATCCACCTATGCACGTTGTTGCGTTGAATGCTTGGAGCATTTCACTTTTAAGTGATGCTAAAGTTGCTGCATTCTGTAGTTTAAACCAAAACGTTATACATGTATATAAGATAGCAATTCACATGGTATCTAAATTGGTAGCTCCAGGACATTTCCATACTGATAAAAAGCTGCGGATGATCGGTTTGTCAGCACAGTTTGTTAAGCACGCTTTTGTTTGGTTCAACTCATGATAGACAAGTTCTTAATTCTGTCGGCAACAGAAGTTATTGGTCCCTCCAATGCTCTAGATAGTTGCATTATTCTCTGCACGAGAATAAATCCTCTTTCCCCTAGCTTATGCCTACAAAATGTCCATTGTTTCAATTCTTCCAGTTTTTTGTTTAGTAGCTAGAGTGCGTTACTTCGGTATCTCCCAACTAAATCCATTTACTATTTCCTGCCAAGATGGCATTTAAATTAACATTTGATATCTGATAGCTACGCAGCTTATTGCTCATTCCTGCAGCTTTTTTGCTTGTCCCTCATCCATGGTATACTGTAAACTTGTTTACCGAGATGTAATTTATGCAGAAAATGCTTTTAAAGGAACTGATTAATTGTGTTGAGCAATATAAAGTTTGGTTTAATACAACTTAATGTGATTTTTTTGGCAATACAAAAGTTGGTAATTTGGTTCTTGAAGGTTTGTTAATTATTACCTCGGCACCTGATCTTACGTACAAGCAGAGGCATGTTTAGATAATTCCTTAAGACCACACTTAGCCTATCCGGTCAAATTAAACAAACTTTGAGTACTGGGCTGGAGATAGAAGTTAAGGTTATATAGGCTCGCCCGTAGGAAGCTAAGCTAGCAATTGGGCCGTGCATATAAAGAAACCAAGACATAGTTGAGATGTGTACGAGCTCTCATCATATGTGTTAGACCCCCAAAGTCTAGACTGTGGGATCGTAAGAGTGTTGTCGAGCCATGATCAATGCTTGACATGTAGGTCGACACGAGGAAGGCGTGTTAACGAGGGAACAAGGTGAAGTCTTGCAAGATGGCGAGCAAAACCTGATAAACTTATGAAGTAAACGAGGGATGCAAGAAGTATCGGCAAAGATCTCGAGAGTAGGCGAGATTTGATACGTGTGGGCACGCGTAGATGCACATTGGCAGAAATCTTCGACAAGACGTGAGATTCGAATGCGAGGCTGAACAAAGTTGACGAACTAAGTCATGCGAGACCCGAGGGTGCGTGAAGGCATGCGAGCGAGGAGAGATGCATAAGCACTTTACTTCAGCAAGACAGGTCAAAAGTATGTAAAATATGTGAGGTTTTATACTAACTCGTATTGTGACTTATACTTATTGCATCATGAGTGAGCTTGACTATGGAAGATGGACTTATACTTATTGCATCATGAGTGAGCTTGACTATGGAAGATGGACTTGTCCATGAACGTGCATTGATGGACCTATGTGTGAATAGGCCTTAGTGACTTAGAAAACACATCAACAGTAACATAGAAACTGTGGGAGATGTGACACATGATGACGTGACGAGATCAAATTGAAAATCATACTAGAGATTTATCAAATCTAAGAGATAAAGATCATGTGGGAGAATCATCTGAAGATAGCGGAGATCTTCAAGGATATGGATGCAATTTTCCAAGTCGGCATGTAATCCTTATTTGATTAGATTCTGATGTAATGTTGCCAATTAGAAGAGTCCTAAGGGAAAGCGGATGTCTTCCCATTGGTCAATGTGATGCAGTGTAATCTTTAGTTGATAAGATCAACTAGGATTGTAGAGATCCTTAAAGATCTTGAACTTGCTTTCCAAGTAAGAGGAGCTTATAAATAACTCATTAGAGTTGAAAGCTAGGAATTCAATCATTCAATCATTCACTCATTGAGAGAAATCACTCAAATAAGAGAGCTTTGAGAATTGAGAGCTTTTGGGGGGAGTTCTCATTATAAGGGCTTTGAGTAGGAAATTCCTTGTAAGTGCTTCGAGAAGGAGATATTTGTATCTTTTGTTAACATTTTGTTGAGAGTTAATGAAAGATTAGCTTCGGCTATATATATCTCTTGTTGTTTTTTTTACTCTGTTATATACTTGTGTTATTTTGTGTGAGAGAGAAACACATTAAACACTTGTGTACGCGTGAGATGTTTGAGGGCTAATGGAATTGTTCGGTGATACTCACGTGAGAAGGCTAAATCTTGCTTAAACGGACCGAAGCAGGATTGTCGTGCGAAGGTGGGTGTGACTTGTGGTAAAAGTTCGAGTCCAAAGTAAACCTTTGTGATAGCTGGTATCAGGGCCAATATAAAGGCGTAGCTGGTGGAAGTAATTTGACAAAAAGGGTTACCATAATAGAGGCAATTCTTGAGTCTCTAGCGCCGAAGGATGAGGGAGTAGTTCCTTTGTTAGAACGTATTGCAACCTTAGAGAAGGAGCTTCAAGCAACTATGAGAGCGCTCAAGGAATAGATAAAGGCTTGTAAAGAGATGAGCTATGATTTGTTAGTGCTCAATCGTGAGATGGAAATGTACGAGACAAGTGTCCGAGTGGAAAGCACTGTGGTGAAAGTGTGAGAGCCACAAGTTTTCAATAGCAAGTGGAGTGCTAAGGAGCTCGAAAATTTTCTATGGGATATGAAGCAGTACTTTGCAGAGGCAAAGGTGGCGGACTCGGAGAAGGTGTCAATCACAGTAATGTACATGGTAGGTGATGTCAAGCTTTGATGGAGAATGAGAACCTCCAACGACATTAGTGCTATGAGATGTCTCTCGACACTTGGGAGAAGATGAAGAAGGAGCAGATCAGTTCCTACCCAATAACACTTTATGGCTTTTGAGGGAATCTTTGAAGGGGTTGAAACAAGACAGTTTGGTGAAGGAGTTCCCTAGCGCATTAGTGATGTTGGCTTGCAAGGTTAGACACAAATGGAACTTCGGAGGTAGAATGTGAAGGAGTTCCCTAGCGCATTAGCGGCAACAGATGCCTTGTTGGATCTCCAGTTGCCACCACCAACTCGACCTAGCGAAGAGGGTAAGAAAAATGGTAAAAGTCGGGTTTGTAAGGAGAAAGACAAAAAGAAGGTGGGAGAATCATCTTAACATAAGAAGAACCAATCGAAAGGAAAGGTTGCATGGTTCATTTATGAGGGCCGCATTATGCTCGAGAGTGCTCGAAAAGAAAGAAAGGCAAGGAGCAAATGAACTCTATAGTTGTGAAGGACAAAGTAGGAAGCTATGAAGACGACTCGGGGGAAGGAGTCATCAATAACATCGCTTATTTGAATGTTATGAGCCTTGTGGAGGAGGACCCATGCAAAAACAAACTCGATAGAAAGAGGAGGTGGTACGTGGGAAAGGTGTCAATAGAAGAAAAGGTTTGCTCCAGTCTTCGACAATTGATGAAGGAGTCTTTGAGGGAATTGTTTGTGGAGAATTGACCAAAGATTATTTCAACGAGAGCGTCAAATTCTTCTACTGTGGGTGGTTTATTAGACCCTTAAGTCCAGACTACAGGATTGTGCAAGTATTGACGAGCTATGACTAATGCTTGGCATGCATGTCAGCATGAGGAAGGCGTGTTGACAAGGGAACAAGGCGAAGTTTTGGGAGTTAGCAAGCAAAATCTGAGGAACTTGTGAAGTAGGCAAAGGATGCAGGAAGTATCAGCAAAGATCTCGAAAGTAGACAAGATTCGATATGTGTAAACACGCATAGACGCACATTGACAGAAATCTTCAACGAGATGTGATATTCGGATGCGAGGCCGCGCGAAGTTGACAAACTAAGCCATGCGAGACCCAAGGGTGTGTGAAGGCATGTGAGAAAGGAAAGGTGCATAAGCACTTGACTTCGGTGGGGCAGGTCGAAGGTACGTAAAATATATGAGGTTTTATACTAACTCGGATTATGACTTGTACTTAATCATGAAGCGACGAGACTGTACCATGAGTGAGCTTAATCATGAAAGATGAACTTGTCCATGGACGTACATTGATAGACCTATGTGCGAATAGGCCTTGGTGACTTGAAAAATACAATAACAATGACATGACAACTGTGGGTGATGTGGTACATGACGACGTGGCGAGATCAACTTGAAGATCACATTGGAGATTCACAATTCTAAGAGATAAAGACTATGTGGGAGAATCATCTGAAGATAGCAGAGATCTTCAAGGATATAAATGCAATCTTCCAAGTTGACATGTAATCTTTTTTTAATTAGATATTGACGTAATGTTCTCAATTAGAAGAGTCCTAAGGGAAAGGAGACGTCTTCCTATTGGTTAGTGTGATGCAGTGTAATATTTAGTTAATAGGATCAACTAGGATTGTAGAGATCCTTAAAGATCTTGAATTTGCTTTCCAAGCAAGATAAGCCTATAAATAACTCATTAGAGTTGAGAGCTAGGAATTTAATCATTGAGTCATTCACTCATTGAGAGAAATCACTAAAAAAAAAGAGCTTTGAAAGTTAAGAGCATTTTTGGGGGGAGTTCTCATTGTAAGGGCTTTGAGTAGGAAGTTTCTTGTATATGCTTCGAGAATGAGATACTTGTATATTTAGTTAACATTTTGTTGAGAGTTAGTGAAAGATTAATATGTGTTTGTGTGTGTGTTTGTGTATATATATATATATATATATATCTTGTTGATTTCTTCACTTTGTTATACACTTATATTATTTTGTATGTGAGAGAAACACTTTAAACACTTGTGTGCACGTGTAGTGTTCGAGGGCTAACGAAATAGTTTGGCGACATTCACGTGAAAAGGCTAAATCTTGCTTAAGCGGACCAAAGCAAGATTGTCGTGGATTGTTAGTTTAGTTTGGTAATCATCAAGTTCCAAGTAATTTTATCTAAACTCAAACTTATAGTTTTGCTAATTTGACTTTCTAATTAATGCAACAACAACAAAAAAGACGCAACCCAAATTAATAAAAACTCCTTAAACTGCAGTTAACTAGAAGATTGATTGGTTTATATCAATCTTTTGATGAGTGTAGAATTTCTCCGTAGTTGATATAGTTTTTTTCGCATCATGATTTCAAATATACACATAGCCTCTTTCAACTAAGTCAACTTAATTTTATAAGTGATATATATTTTATAATAATTTACCTTCATTTATAGATATAAATTAAAGAAATTGTTTATGTACATTAATTCATAAAATATATCTTCTAGATAAATTATTAATTAACATGTTATACTAATTTTAAAATATTAATATTAGATAATTTATGAAATATTATGTAATTGAGATATTATACGTCATGAAAAATTTAAAAGTAAAATTATCAAAACTATATTAATTAATGCCATAGAGCATTCAATGTTCCTACTTTTAACCTTTTAGTCTTACTGAAACAAGATCGTGAATTACAGTTAAGAGTTACAAATTAATCTAGGCACACTAATTAAATTCATGGATGACAACATTGAAGCATATGATGGAAGGTGGTAATGTATGAAACAAATGAAAAGACGTAAGACCTTATGCCCACAAGAAATCAAGAGTTCTCTTGGAGGCCCATGACCTACCATCTTGTTTTGCCATTAGAAGCAACCACTATGGAGTCTTCGTGCCTATCATAGCTTTTCCATGAATGTCACACATGCCTTGTACCCTAACATTTTATGCATAATTCAGACAAGAAGCTGTCCAAGCTTCGTCTGTTAGAATAATATTTTCATGCACGAACATTAATATTATAAAACTATATATGAATATGATGGAAATATAGTGTGTTATATAGTATGTGTTCTTCTTCTACACTAGCCATGCAATAAAAGTATAAAACCAAAAGAAAAAAATTAATTTTAAACTCTTTCAGTATGTACGAGTAGTTCAGAATAACTAGTAGCATGATTTTTTTTCTTTCCCTTCTATAGATACGATGTCATAATAAAATTATAATATCCATAAAAGAGTGACACATCTAATCACTATTACAGTTAAATCATGACACATCTAATCATGAGACTTTGTTGTACAAAACTAGTTTAAACAACCTTCTTTAATAACTAATACAGAGATTTGACAAATGAAAGAAGACGTAATCAACATGATACAAACAAGTTTTGGAAAGCATTCAACGTTGAATTCTATTTTTTATTATAAAGTAAAACGAACGGGATTTGTTTGCTTGTATAGGGCTATGGTTATTGGACACTGGAAAAATTGTAACCTCTAAAAAGTACACTATTCAGTAGGATTTGATGATGCATATACGGGGTCATAATCAGAACACATAACTTTCAAGTTTCAAGAGAAGATAATCAAATCTGTTTGGACCATCTTAATATGTTCTTCTCAATAATGAATGCTCTTCAGGAATGTGTGACGTATGTGCACATTGATTTATTATTGTTGCTTGAGAAAATTAAACTCACCAAGAAAGAAATACGATTAGAATTGAAAGTGTTTTCGTACAAAAAGATGGAAACACAAACCTGTTGCAGGTTGCTTAGAAAGAGCCAGATAATCCCATGGGTTAAAACACATGGATGACATATGATGAGTGTTTCTTTTCACATGCCCTCCATGTTAAGCAACCGTGCTTTTGTCTGCCACCCTAACTTTCCTCTCAAATTTAATTATTGTTGAGACCTTCTTCTTCTTCTTCTTTTCCCCATGTAAGATGGCAACTCCTTATTGATGATTAGAAAATATATAAACGTATACAACCAACTTTGTCGATTTAATAGTAAAAATTTTGAACTAGTTAATTTTTCAGTTTGATTTAACTGATAATATTTGTTATTAAAACTGATTAGTTTATTAATTAATTAATCAGTTTTCATATACTAATCAATTTTATAATCTTAAATAAGCTGATAAATTTTCATCTAACAATCTTCTTTTCAATTAAACAAAATAACTTAATCTTTAATCATTTTAAAATTAAAGCTAATTTTTAAAAGGAAGAGAAATTATTTTCTGGCTTTTCACAAGAAAGAAGTTTCCATTTTCATTTGTTCATACTTCATAGCCTCAAAACAAAATTCATATATACAACTATTAAGCTTTGCGATATCTTTGAATATAGCAAGTGCGCAACCACTAACATTTAAATTCTTGCACTAAATATGCATTTGGAATGTTATGAAAGCATAAGCACGTAGTCCAGCTAAGCAAAAGAAATATGTTATGCATGTGCCAGCCAAGCAGTACAACACAGAAGGTCGACAAGAAACAGACAGTGTTTTGTTTGCAAGACAAGTAATTAAGCTCAAAAACATACACACATGTGCTTTCTTCTTCCCGATATCCATCATTGCCACAAACACCACACTTCGCATAAGTGCATTTCTATGTTTATCTACCTAATTGCTTTACATCCTCAGCCTGCTCTTCCTCATATTTCCCTTTCTTTCTCTATAGGTGCCACCTAATTTGTCATTCTCAAGTTCCTAACTATTTTGGATTTTCTGCATAAACAATGTGTATAAAATCCTCAGGTCCATGATCTAATGGGCTTAATCGAATTTAGACTTTATACTGTAATTAAATATTTATAGTTTGATTTTAGTAGCACTACATGTGTTATTTTTTGGTGGCATTTTGCTAAATATTATTTATACATAGACTGATGAGGGTATTATCTGGATTAATTTACTGTATGGAATGGGATTGAAAATATATATATAGTTACTAATTAAAAATATATTATCAAAATTTATACCCTAAACTATTTATTTTGAATTTCCCTTTTTTGAGTTTTAAACATTTTTATAATTTAAATTCAACTCTTAAAAGTAACACAGTTTCGTATCTTCTTAGATAATTAATATGATTCATGAATCCATCTATTGTTGCGAAAATCTAATATGATAAACAGATAATGTCTCATATAATGTAAACTTAAAATCATCTATAGTGGCAAACACACCATGAGAACCTAATCTGGATTCAAAACATTCTAATCTATAACTTAAAAAATTAATTGTGATAAGGCATTTACATGATGATTAATGGCGGTCCCACTTCTTCCATTATTAAGTGTTGCCAATTCGTTTTGTATCTTCACCCAATAATTGAATCATCGAGTTGATAGCTCCACCATCCAACCCTTCCTATGATTTTTAGGTAATACTTTATTTGTCTTCTTAATTAGTCTAAATGATTCGAACCCATTTCTTAATCACACACCACGCTCCTCGGAAGCTACCTTCCAACGGTCTTACTGAAAATAAAAACTCAATCAAGAATTGCCAAGTGTCAACAACTTCAATTAGGTCGATTTAATTAAAAGTGATTAATTAATTAATTAATTACAAATTCTAGTCTTAATTACAAATTTTAACTTAATTTGAAATTAGAATAAATTAAACTTTACTTTTAAAATTCAACATTGACCGTCATGTCTTGTCTTCTCCAATAGAAATGTTGATAGTCGGGATATACATTGCCAAATTACTCGTTGAGTGAAGATTGTTTACATTTGAGCTAATTGATGTCAATCTCAAAAATTCATGATTAGATCCGTCATACTTATAGTTGAATAGCTTAATTAAAATTTCATATTCAATTACCAAAAATACCACACACCTCTTTGGAATGGAACCCCCAAATGTAATGTTAAGCCTAACTCCGATCCTCTCAACTACCGCAGATATTGAATTGGAAACAAAGGACTCTTTGCCATTGGTCTTTAGTAACATCAAACCAAGTGTACCAATCAAAGATCACATTCTTATAAATTAAAAGAATTTGGGTGCATACGACCTCGTACATGAATTATATGCCTACAACACACGATCTGGACAGATAATTAAAATTAACAAGTAGCAACCCATAAGCTACCACACTTCACATCTGGTCCCCGACCCAAGCCACCGAATTCAAAGAACGTAAATTGTGCACCCAAGAATGGGCAACAATGGCAATGTCATCTTTTCACTATCAAAATTTCATTACTATTTATTACGGTAGGTCATGACCTAACTAAATTGCTTACTAGTAATGTTCAGTCAATAAATGGCTGCAATTTCGAACATTAAAACCACGCCACTTACCTAATTAAAAATCAAAAGAAAAACGGAGAGGGGGTGGAAATTATTTTCTTATTAGATAAGTATCAATGCATTACTTGTCAAGAGATGTAGTGGTCGACATCAAAATATAAATTGCAACCAGCGTGGCTCCACGAAATTAGGTTGTATTTCAAAGTACATACACATATTTACACACATAATGCAAAGCCCTGATTAGTCGTTGTATGACTCAATTGTTTTTCTCTCAATAATGTGGGGGCGTTTTGGTCAAAAACGATGGAAATTAAAAGATCTCAATTACCAACGTTCAATAGCTACTAATATTAATCAGGATCTTATTTAATAATTCTAAGATAATACATGTAAATTAATTTAAATTAAAGCACTGTAGGTGTATATATGATAACAGCAACATCAATTATATAATCTGAACCATTTTAGGGTGATTTTGAACAATTGCCGATGACCACTGAAATACAAAACCCAGCAAAAAGCAGAGCTGACCATACAAAGCAAATGGGAGTGGGCCCAACTACTATTATCACCGTCGTCGGTATCCTTGATTAGTATTTATTTATTTTATCTGTGTAATTATACAATCATCTTTCTTTGTGCCAGTTCTCTGGTTAATGACGTGTCACATGAAGGAGGACCAGTGACCATGCGAGTGTTGTTTTTGACCAGCAAAAATACAAAAGATAACTGAAGATTCCTCTGGGTAATTACTTAATAAAAAGAAATTGTCTTTGTTTTTCGTTTTAGTTCTTGTAGTTTTGTTTTTGACATTGACAGCCAGATCTCACCCAAATAAATTGAGCAAATTCACCACACACTGACATTCACAAACCATCATCATATAAACCTCTGGAGAATTCACCTTCCCAGCTTTTAGTTTCTGATTTTCTTTTTTTTTTTTTTTCTGGGTGTAAGAACCTAGCTAGCAAGATAGCTATGTCGATGCTAGGCGATTCATCAACTATGCTTGCGACCTCGGGCGATGTCGCCGACCCTGTTGCGGTTAGAGTTCATGAAGGTGGTGGTGGTGGTGGTGTTGGTCCCGATTCAGGTGATGAAGACAGGAGTGTTAGGGTTGTTGATGAAGGTGATAGGTTGAATTATGGTGCAAACCGGTGGCCTAGACAAGAAACTTTGGCTTTGTTGAAGATAAGGTCTGATATGGATGCGGTGTTTCGAGACTCAAGTCACAAGGGTCCGTTATGGGAAGAGGTGTCCAGGTGATTCAATTCTCCATTTTTACATTTGTGCTAGCTTTCTTTTCTTTTTTCTTGTAGAACCATATAAAGATTTTAGTATATGGAGAGTTCTTGCATGGAGATCTGCTTAATGACAATCCTGATAGAATCTTGATCTTCTTTATGGGATCTTTTATTTCTTGAGTACTGCTCTGGGACGATGGGCATTTACAGTTCTTTTTGGTCTATGAACTTCTAGAAAGAATGGCCTTTTGTACTTCCACTTTCAGTAATATAGCATCTGACAAGAGAGACACAGGAAGCAGTTCAATTGTTATAAAATTGCACGAACCCTTCTTTATTGTGTTTTAGCTTTTTTCTCATGTTTTGAATAGTTGGTAAGTGAAGAAAGGTATAATCTCATTAATTTTTGGTACTTCCGATATAGTGAGGGTGAGAGCTTGTCAGGCAGTCGGTACTTCTTTAACATCTTTAGCTCGTATGTGGCTTGTTCCTTCTTCTTTGTTTTCTTCTCTGGGTTTCATGTGATTACGCTTTTTATTAAGAGTATCTTTTTGGACATTTTCCTGGAGATTATTTCACGTGTCGATCATCTTAGATCTTCCTATTTATGATGGTTTTCAAATGGGATGAAATCAGAATTGGAGTTTGTGAACTTTTTTACTTCAGGAAATTGGCTGAGCTTGGTTACAGCCGAAGTGCCAAGAAATGCAAAGAGAAATTTGAGAACGTGTACAAGTACCACAAGCGAACCAAAGAAGGTCGAACAGGTAAATCTGAAGGCAAAACGTATCGGTTTTTCGATCAACTGCAAGCCCTTGAAAGCCATAATTCGTCGCAGCGAACCGCAGCGCCGCCATCACATCCACCGCAATCTCAAACTTCAATGGCAGGAGCAGCCACATTACCATCGTGGCCCAATGCTCCTAACTTCTCCCATTTTACTGTTCCATCCACTGCGATCCCTGTCAACGTCATTTCTGGAAACACCGTTACATCAACAACAAACCCTACAATGGTTCTACCATTATCTTCTTCACAACCCGTCAGTTATTCTCAAAACAGTCTACCATCTTCCTTTCAAAACCTGTCTGCTCATCTTTTCTCGAGTTCTACCTCATCTTCCACCGCATCGGACGAGGACTTGGATGGTAGTGGTAAAAGGAAAAGGAAAAGGAAATGGAAGGATTTCTTCCAGAGACTAACAAAGGATGTGCTGACAAAACAAGAAGAGTTGCAAAGGAGATTATTGGAAACAATTGATAAACGCGAACACGAGAGAATGGCAAGAGAAGAAGCTTGGAGAATGCAAGAAATGGCCAGGATAAATAGAGAGCACGATATTCTAATCCAAGAGAGGTCTGCTGCAGTGACCAAAGATGCGGCGGTCATTGCATTTTTGAAGAAGATCTCCGGGCAGCAAATACAAGAGAATCCTCAACCTTTGCCCCAGCCAGCACCACCGCCGCCGCAGCCGAGGCCTAGGCCTCCACCTGCTGAATCTCCTTTGGTACCAATAACGAACTTGAATGCTCCAGAAGGGGATAATGGAGAAGATATTCGTCTATCAAGCTCTTCTAGATGGCCTAAAGCTGAAGTTGAAGCTCTAATTAGGCTTAGAACAAGTCTTGACACCAAGTATCAACAGAATGGACCAAAAGCACCACTTTGGGAGGAGATTTCGGCCGGAATGCAAAGGCTTGGATACAATAGGAGTGCAAAGAGATGCAAAGAGAAATGGGAGAACATAAACAAGTACTTCAAGAAAGTGAAGGAAAGCAGCAAGCATAGGCTTGAAGATTCAAAGACTTGCCCTTATTTTCACCAACTTGATGCTTTATACAAAGAGAAGAGCAAGATTGAGGGTTCAATTAATACTGGTGATGCCGTGACCGTGAAGCACGTAAGCACAATGGAGCCATTGATGGTGCGACCAGAGAGACAGTGGCCTTTGCAACAGGAAAGCCAAGTCGAAACGGCCCCAGAAGACAGGCAAAGAGAGAAAATTGAAGATGACATAGAAGAAGACGAAGAAGAAGAAGAAGACAGAGAGACTGAGGAAGAAGATGAGGCTGGTGGGTTCGAGATGGTGGCAAACAAACCAGCGACGTTGGGTAATGGTGAGTGAGTCGGACAAAAGAAAGGAGGCTTCTTGTTTAAGAAGATAGCCAATGTAAAATGGTGTCTTCTAACAGCGAGAGAAAGGATGAAGTAAGAAAAGAGGGGTTGATGAAAAAATGAAGGCTAAAATGTCTTGGAATCATGAGAAGAGGGTATAGTAGTTAGCCTGCCACCTGATGATCGATCTTTCAGAATCCGGAGCAGTACTTTGTATAATCATTTCCTGCAGGTTCCAAATGCCATGAATCAAGGTGGATGTGGTGGCGCCGCTTTAATTATTTATCCCCACTGACGCACATGGTATCCAAACCCGATCTTTGGTGGGTTACCATTCTTTTTTCTTTTTGCTTCTGTAATTTTATATAATGGTTATGTATAGCTAGGAATATCAGCAGAAAGAGAGAATAAATGAAAAGGTGAGTTTTTTTCGTTTTACATTTTCTCCAGAAGGAAATTGTTCCGTAGATGACAAATCAAAATAAGATTTGTATGTATCTTTCTTATCATTCTTTTCATTAGTTGTGAATTCATTGATAAGAAGAAGAGTAAGGTTCGCTCCTGGATGTCTTGCACATTCCATATGGCAGTAAGTGAAATGATAGCTTAATATCAGGAGGACAATGAGGAAACATTTTACGAGTAAGGGACCTCGATCACATGAAACTCCTTGGTTACATGGGTCCTACGCAAAACGAATATTCTAAACTTCAAATTTCTGTACATATGTGTGTGCGCGTGTCACATGTGTTTGACTTTCCAGTAACCCATCTATCGCAGCATTCATCATTCCTCTGATCTACCCATCTCATCATTTGATCGGAAAGTTTGTGACAATCTGCATATAACCATTTATGGACAGCCACAAATCCCAACTTCTGAGTCCTGATAGGGTGAGGTGAAATTACAGGCAAGTTCAGTGGTGATATGTTCGTGTGCAGTTGCATTTAAGATATTCTGTTATACAGTTGCAGAAATTAAGATTCAGAAAGCTGCTGCCCGCAGCCCTTTAATATAATCATAATTAATGCAAGTTTAAAATTCGGCCCCAAAACACACGATAAAAAAATAAACTCAAATAATTTTTTATTATTCTTGTCAATATCAAATAATAATCTCTATTTTTTTATGTATATAAATTTTTACAATTTTAAAATTTACTTCATTTTCTTTATTTATTCTCTTTAAAATAAACATTTTTTAGTATTATTTATCGTATTTAGTTTAGCATTGATACGGTTTGGTATTGATGCCTCGCATGACTTTGAGAGTCATGATGTTATTAAGGATCTTGTAGTTTGGGAAGGAAAGTTTGAAGCAGGAGGAGTAAAGGGATCCTCTATATGGGCAGCTTTGACACAACACAAGTCTATCTTTATCCACTCTGTAATGTCTTCACATAGCGACATGGATATCTCCATGGGCAGCCTTGACACAACACAAGTCTATCTTTATCCACTCTTTAATGTCTTCATGTAGCGTCATGGATAAGGTTTAACAGAACCTACTTTACCTATATTTGTTTGCTACGCTACTTCAACAAACTATTTAAATCTCCACAATTATGTAATAAGTACGGTACCATATTAAATATTTGGCTCTGTTACAACTATTGTTGTATTGAGTTTGTCACGTAAATGGTATATATCTAATATTTGCTGAAGGATATGTTTGTTAAGGTGTTTATTAATGAAATGAAATAAACTATAATATTTTTTATCGTTTAAAAGAATAATTTACAATAGATTAAGATAGAAAAGAAGAGTTTCATATTACATCTAATTTCATTCTAAATAGTAAAAATAAGAAACTTTTGATTTGTGAAACTTATGATGAAATATAAAATGATAAACAACTTTTCACTATATTACGTTATAAACCATACTTGCAAACAACATACTATAGTACATTATAAATCATTTCCTGAAACAATAATTTTCTAATATTACATTCATTCCATTATAAATTATTACATTCTATTAAAACTTTATGTCCAATTAAACATAACTTGAGCGGAAAATTAAATTTAGGTGCGATGAAGAGGACATATAATCGTTTTAATTGTGATATTGAATTCTTTAAAAATTTTCTCTCTTGCCCTTTTCGGATATTTGAAGAGTAGAAGCACTGAATTAATATATAGAACATGGTCAAGTAATGATTCATATTTATTATAGTTGCTTCTTCCAATTTTCAAAATAATGAATAGGATTATATGACAAAGCTGCAATCCAGATTGTTCAATCGAATTCGGCTAATTAATATAAGAAATGTAGTAACTCAATCGGTAATGCGTGGAACATCTGCATATTTGTTTACACATACCTCAGTAATTTGCCATTTATTTGAAATTCCATATGCATTCTGTGCGAAATCATTTATTTTAAGTTCTACAAATACGTAATATTTGATAAAAAATGTAATTATTATATTGAATGCTGTAGAGGTATTGATCAATAACAAATACCGTTATAAATAATTTTAAAATTTATATTCAAAACTATAATTCATCTCAAATTTTTACGAACCTTAACATTAACAATAACTTAAATAATTAAACTCTATCATTTCTATTTTCTATTAGTAGTTAATATGAAATAATCAAATCAATTAATTTGTTTTAATGAATAAAATTACATTTTAGAAACTGAAATAGCTTCATATATTATAAGAAAAGCATTTCGCTTTAATAACTTTATTCATTAAAATTATTATAAAATATTTTATTTTAGATATAATGAATATTTAATTTTTTAAATAGTATATATTTTATTTATCAATTTAATTTGATATTTTCTATAATTTCAGTATACTAATTGATAAAAATATAATTATAACACAAGGTAATTTTGCACCGTCTTTTGATATGAAATTCATAACATTTTTGATACGTTAATTTGTTTCTACTATAATTTTTGTTTTGTTTTCAAATTTATTAATTTTATTGTTATTTTTATTTTCATGTTTCCACAACTTATGAAAATATTTTAAAATTTATAAATTAAAATAATTATTATTGAAATATTTTTAAATATCAAATGTTGAATTCTAAATAATGACACTGGTTTCAACAATTAAATTATATTAATAATTTTTACTTATTTATTTTAATAAAAATAAATAAATACTTGTAATATTTATTTATATAATTGTACAAGAGAGTTTAAAATATTTACTTAATTAATTCATAAATTTAATTAAATTTATATTTTATTTAATATTTAATTATTATCAATAACAAAAGTGTAACTATATTAAATAAACTAAAACTAAATGCTCCTTTGAGTTAATATAATTAAATGGAAAGTGCTTTCTGCTGTTAAAAATGTATGTTCTAATCACATTATAACACCAAATAATAACAATATTTAGTTAATTATTCGCCTATAGACCCGTTCACTGGTTATGAAAAACTAATTAACTTCTAGCCATGGGTAAGTTTAACTTAATAGAAATCGTTGTCGAGCATACCCAAGTCAATTCGACCAAGCAAAATACACACGTACCTCACTGCTGATTTGAATGAAACTGTCATCTTGTATATGCTTCTTACTATAAAGTATAAACTAAAACAAACCGTAATTGCAGTAGCAGCACTCTGCAGTTTAAGAAATTACTTCAATCTTCATGCATTAAGACATAAAACTATATGTTCCTTACTATTTTTTACTTCGAAAGATACATAGATCAACCCCAATTACTCCAAAATGACAACTCCTCCCGGCCCTGAAGCACCCATCTGGGGATCCTCAAATGGTTGATTCGTACGTTCTTGCCCTAGAAAATCACGTAGGTTCTGGCCAGTGTCTGTTCTCAAAATGCCGGATGCTTAAGTCATTTTCAGGAGAATCGGGACAAACGACAAAATTCTTCATTAGAAAACCTCTAATTAGTCAATTAATATCAAATCTCTCAATTCTCATATACATACTTTGACGCACATCCATAAGCATGTCAGACAAGTCAACTTCTACGGTGTACACACTTGAGATATTCGCCTAACAGAATTTACTTACGACCATTGGAGCTTCTACTAGTTGGAGCTTTGTGTTCACGCCATATACTAGCTACTTCCAAAGCTACAAGTGGTTAAACTTATCCCTCGTAACGATACATATTATGTTACAAAAATATAAAGCCAACATTCTCAAAATCCTAAAATTTAACAGCCTAACATGGAAAATGTGTTTTTGTTTTTTTCCTTAATAGAGCAGACGGCTTCATATGTGACAACAACTGGAGGATCGGGCACTAAAAACCATATTTAGCCGGAAGACCTATACCCTATCGATCTTTGTCTATTATAATATTATATGGATAAGATATAGAAAACATGTACCTCGATAGGATCCTACTCTAAATATTCGGCTCGAAAGTCAAGAAAGCTATATATGTTAAACAAAGTTAGACGAAGATAATGAAATCAGTTCCGTTGGCAACGTCTTTGTTGGATGTCCAACAGAAAATTTCAGGAAATAAAGGATATTTCGATGCATCTGTACGTCCTGGAAGAAGAGGACAAGGAATGAGCTAGAGATGAAGTTAGATAAATGCCCAAATGAGAGAATACTTTGCTTCGGCACTTAACCTCCCAAGCTAAATGATGGCTACACCTACAAATGTATTGTTTTGTTCAGCAATAAGACAACATTACAACAAGGTGAATTTAGTAGACCCTTTAAATGCATATATAAGATAGAAAAAGAATTAACTATTAAGATTTCAACTTTAGAAGGCCCAAGCATGGACTCTACTTCTCCTTCAATCCTGGCTTGGCTTCCATATATTTCTGGAACTAACAAGGGAAAGCATATCAATTTAAGCTTATTGGTTATAGGAATTAATTCTGGTCAAAACGGTCCTTCTCCGGTCACCTTATACATTACAAATTACATTCAATAGTGTTTTTTATACTTTATACTGAAATCCTTGTTGCAATATTACTTTGTTACATCTATTATAGAGTGAATTTATATTTTAGGACGTCCTTATCATTTATTTAATACTGCTGAAATAAATGATAAGTATTTTATAGTGATAAATTCTTTTACAATGAAGTAAGTTTTTAGTTACAAAATTTGGAAGTTTTTTACTCATAAAATAAGTTTTTGGTTACAAAATAAAAATATGTTATAGTGACAAAATTTTAAAGAATGGTTTATATATGTTCTTTAGTAGAGTTAAAACTTAAATTTTGTAAAATTAAATATCTAATCATAACCTTATAAATTCTTTTTTTACATCATACCCTCATAAGTCATTTTACACTTAAACAATTAATACTAAATAGTTAATTTTATCAAACATTTTAATAAACAACTAATATTATCCGTGAGTCAAATCAACTAATATAATAAGATGTTAGCTAACTGCTAATAAAATCAGCTAATAGTTAATGCAATCCGTTGATTGTCAAATACGGTCATCTTATTTACTTAATTGTATATCAAAGGGCTTAGTTAGGATATTCCTCTTTCTACAAGGCATAGGACATTAAGTTGAAATAACAGAAAAATGAAACGTCCTCCAATCTTAAAGAAAATATGAATAGAACAACAAAAGCCATGTTGAGTTATATGAATTCTTCTTTCAGCAAAGGTTTGATTTTGAGCTAGCAAGTCTAGGAAAAAGCTACAAACAAGAGTTGCTCATTTGTACCATTCTTATTAACTCTGCTTCTCATTTGTGTTTTCCCATATCCGGATGTCGTGATGCCAGTGATCCAAATGGATATGAAGAAGCCACATGGGACTGCCTGGCAATAAGAAAACAACAAGCTTCTAAACAAAAAAAAAAAAGAACGTAGCCAATTTGCTTCTTTCTCCATTTCTTTGTTCATGGGGCCTAGTAATATATGTGGCATGTTCCAAACTGTTGTTCTTATTACTTGTCAGTGCTATTAGATCAGATCCCGGTCTAAAGTATAGTTACTTTAGCTTTGAAAGATACGACCAAATCATTGGCATTTCCTTCTGTTATTTATATCTACATGATAAAGATGTAAAGATACGCTTATGCAGACACGCACATACAAGTGCGAGGGTGAAGTAAAACACTATGAACTTGGGAAAAAGAGGTGGCAAATACGGTAGAATTTCCAGTGTTGTCAAAAACAAGCCTTCACTTAGCAACGTCATAATAATCAAATACAAGGACCGAAAGCGTAAGTAATCAAACTGTAATGTCCCAAACTTGTTGCTTAATATCATATAACCAACAATAATTGTTCACATTATTGGAAATAGTGATCTGACTAACATTGATGTCAACTTCAGGATTCAGGCTTCCTATCTCAATAACACTTGTACAAGAAAATTAAAACTAGTTATCACAGTCTGTGGCTGAAATTGTACCAATGGCGTTGGTATAAAGGATACGTAAGTGTCAATGTTTGTCCCATTCATGCTTTTGCTATTCAAGTAATATTTAACTTGTAGATTTGGAAAAGGGATAGAAGTCATAAGACGTGACTCTGTCTCTCAGGGCATGTCTAAACGCATTTCTTTTTGTTTTTTGTTTTTTTTTTGTGTTGACATTAATATTTGTCTTTTAAAAGCAAAGTACTATAACTTGGGAAGGAGTTTCTGTCTGAAGCAGCCCAACGTCTGAAGTCAGCACAAAAAACATGTTGTTTAGGAAATTCAGTCTTGACAATCTCTTCCTCTTTTGTTAGGTTCAACGCCTTTGAAAAGTAAAGAAAAGAAGAAAAAGTGGACACCATCGTCATCAAGTAAAGAGTAGATACCTACTGTACATAAAACAAAAGGCAAAAACAAAAGAATTTGTTGCTAGTTATTGTACATGCAGTTTTAAGTGATACGCAAAAGGAAAGAAAAGAAGCAACGGAGATTCATGTCTTTTGCTGCCAGAGCTAACTAGCTTTAGAAGAAAAGAAAAAAAAAAAAGCTTCGGCAATGGCATAGAGATGGAACATTATAGTGGACGTCGGGTCAGGAGCCATTTCCATGCCGTTGCAATTTGACCTTATGATTTATTCGTTTCAGAATGGTCAGACAGCAGACACTGCACACACATCTATGTTCGTCACTGTAATTAGGCTGTAGGACCCATCGCCCAAGTGGGTCGCAACTCCTTTTATTACCTCAAGCTGAGCTGCTGGTCAAATGATTGTATCAATGCATGTTTACTAGGGTTATTACATAAGAACAGTTAATTACAATCGTAATCCAATGGAATTTAGATTTACATCATCATATCAAAGTTTAATTGGCAGCAGAATGTAAGGACTAGGTAGCTAGTTGATACACTGCATCCGATGTGAAAATATAATCATATGATCATCAACCATCATCTTATGTATCATCAATCATTTATTTATATATTTTGTGTACAATGATGGGAACAGGAGCTTTTATTGTCTGCTACTATAACTGTGTAACAGAATAATATCTACTCCTATCCATAAATAAAAATGCAGAAACCAATCATCAATGGCTGTGGGGGCACGTTCTTTAATGGATGATGTTTACAGTAATTTTCATCAGAGTTGGACAAAAAATTGTACCGCATGCCCTTTCACCAACTCTCAAACGCACCATTTTGTGCCAAAGAGTGGCATTTACATGATTTTTCAAGATACATATACATACATATATGGCTAAGGTCCCCCATGATTTTGAGCATCCACATTATTAATATTGCTGCAGCATCCCACCTCACCTTTCATAAATATCAATACAAAATATATATGCATTCAAGTAATTAAACGGGAAGAAGCTAGCATCATGTGCATGCGCATAATTAACAAAAGCTTATCACACATTCTCTAGCTATCATTTGTTGTTCTTAATTATAAGCATATATATATATACATGTTGAATTTAATTGTAAGTTGCAACAAATACCAAGTTAAATAGAATATGAAAAGATTGTACTGTACTTAGAAGGAAGTACATTTTTCAACAGAGAAAGGCACATATTCTTTCTTCGAGATTCCAAATGCTCATTAATGCATCATTAGTATCTAATGACGACTTGAGTAAGTAGTAATTATTCTACGTGGAGTAATAATGAGAATTGATTTTCTTGGTACTCGCATACAAGAAATTGACGGCAAGCCAATAAGTTACCGTAAATCTAGGTTAGGCCCTCAGATTATTAAGTGCTGCGAAGATTCCTCCGAGTGGACCATGTTAAAAGGTCCATCACCCTCACTGCATGATGTTGGCATGTTGTGAGAAGGTCCCTGCTGGGAAGGGCAGGCTCCCTCCCTCTCTGAGCATGTGTATTCGAATTCTTATATATGAACTATGTACATCATATTTCAGTTCTGAGGCAAGGGAAGTGACTTTTCTCTTCTTTTTTCTGCAACACTTATTCTTTTATTTAATCATTTCACATGAGAAGAACAAATTTGTTTTTACCAATTACTATGCTGAGTACAACCTACAGCAGTGAAAATGAAAACTATATATAAGTTCATTCAAATATTTCTATTAAAATACTTCATATATAAATCCTAATTATATAATTATTACAATCAAAATTGCACTTTTAAATCCAAATCCTTAATTAATAATTATATAAGACTATACAAGAAGATACAGATCAAAGAATATATATATCATCAGATGAGAGTATGAAACCCTTTGTATATTGAGCCAGGTATAATTAATTAAGGTACAAGATAACAAACACTTTAGGTAAACATTTGCTCACATTTACACTAAAATTGAACAGATAAATGAAAAATACAATATTTAGTCTGGTTTACTTATTCTGTGGAAGGACCTGAAAGAACCTCTCTTTCACTCCCCTCCCCCACCCCCTTTCTCTCTCATTCATTATCTATCCTTATTTATTTAGCAAAAATAAATAAATTATAGAAACAACAATAAAAACATATAATCCCACTGACTATATGCTACCCCACCCCACCATGTGTTCTTGCTTACAAGTTCAGATTCCTCCACCACAACTCACGGCTGCCGGAATCTGACCCACTTGGCGCGCTGTTCAACAATTACTGACCCTTCAATTCATGCAACTTTCTTTTTCTTTTTGCCCTCAATGTGCTGTGCTCATGGCCGTTGTTGCTGGTTTGTTGGCTACAATTTCATAGCCACCGGCTTCATCTTCCTCCTCATCATCATTGTCCTTGTCGTCGTCTTCATTATTATTTTGATTCTCATCACTTTCCAAATCTTCCATCACTGAATCAGTTCTATGCTCTTGTTGAGGAGGTGGCCATTGCTGCTCGGGCGTAACCATCAATGGCACTGAGTTCTCAGGCTTAAATTGAATTTGGGTTGGACCATCAGTCTTGTTCTTCTCCCTGTATAATGCATCCAATTGGTGAAAATACGGACATGTTTTCGAATCTTCGGGCCTTTTTTTGTTGCTTTCTTTCACTTTCTTGAAGTACTTGTTAATATTCTCCCATTTCTCTTTGCATCTTTTTGCACTACGATTGTAACCCAGCTTTCTCATGCCAGCTGAGATTTCCTCCCATAGTGGCCCTTTTGGTCCACTTTCTTGGTACTTGGCGTCCAGATTAGTCCTTAGCCTAATCAAAGCTTGCACTTCTACTTTAGGCCATCTTGAAGAACTTGCTCCCATTAAATTCTGATCCCCATTATCTGATGATTTTAACGTTTCCACACTAGTTGCTGCCACCAATTGTAGCTGAGGTAGTGCTAATGCTGTCGGTGCTGTTGGCTGCAATGGACGGACTGCTGGCTGCAATGGGGGGGCTGCTGGCTGTTGCGGTGGCAGCACTGGTGGCTGAGAAGGGGGCGGAACCACAGGTTGTGCCGGAGGAGGCTGCGGCGGTGGTGGCAAATTATGTTGTACTTCCCCCAGATTTTGTTGTTCAGACAACTTCTGCAAACATGCCATTACTGCTGCATCTTTGGCAGCAGCTATCGATCTTTCTTGAGCCAAAATTTCCCGTTCTCGATTGATTCGTGCCATTTCTTGCATTCTCCATGAATCTTCTCTAACCATTCTTTCATGTTCACGCTTCTCAATTGCCTCAAGGAACTTCCTTTGCATCTCTTCTTGTTTCTGTACCACTTCTCTCATTAGCCTCTCGAAGAAATCCTTCCATTTCCTCTTCCTCTTATGCCGTCCTTGAATTTCCACGTCTGAGGACGTGGACGAAGAGGTGGAATTGGAAAGGAGATCCTGCGATAAGCTAGGAAAAGAAGAACGGTAAGTGGTAATAGGGTTCGTTGCTTGCGATGGAGGTAAGATTGTAGGGTTTGTGGTTGGAAAAGACGGGATTGTGAGGTTTATTGACGGCGTGAGCATTGCTTGAGAAACATTTGAAGCTAGTGCTGCAGCTGTTTTCAATGTCGTTGATGGAACAGTAACATTAGAGGTGGCGACATTGAGAGGAGGATTCGCCACCGGCATTGCGGTGGTGGTGATCGCCGGAGCTTGTTGAGGCGGCTTCTGTGACAGCGGTGCGGGTGATAAGAGTACTGAAGCTTGATGCTCAAATGCTTCTAATTGATCAAAAAATCGATAAGTTTTGCCCTCTTGTTTTCCTGTTCGACCCTCTTTGGTCCTCTTATGGTACTTGTAGACATTTTCAAACTTCTCTCTACATTTCTTGGAGCTTCGATTATAACCAAGCTCCCCAAGCTTCCTGATGAGGATACAACAAAGAAACTCCATTTGTTTTCATCCCATCTTATTTTACTCATTAAACTAGTCTAGTATTGTTCACACCTTAAATACACGATAATTCGGACAAGATACAACAAGGAAAATGGACAGAAAACGAAGGAATGAGTTAAAACAAGACAAACGCAAAGGGACATTACCAATTCATGAACTCTCAGTAATCTCCGGGGGAATATGCATTTCTAAAGCCGACTGAAAAAATGTTCATCCTCTAATCGTGAAATCCCATTTTCAAAAACTAAATTTTGGTTCTTGATTGCCTATAGTGGAGTGATACAAAGACCAATACATAAAAATAGCTAGCTTATCCTAGCAGATACATGTCTTGTAATGTTAGTACTAATAAAAGCAAGAGCCGGAAATGAACAAACCCATTTGTAAATGTCCAAAATCTGAACTTTGTAAGGCTGAATTTTTGTTGACAGATGTCGAATCACCTAGGATGAACGACGAAATACAAAACTACTTTAAAGAACAACAGGATGAACAGCCTTAGGGGTCATAATCTTAAGAAGCATAAATAAACTGTGTTAGTACGAGAGCCTGAATTGTGATTTAAAGGCTAAAAGGAAATTAACTAAAAATAGAAAAGAAAGAAGAACCCATGAAAGAATACAGAAGTAGCAAGCAGATCTTTGACAATGGACCCAAAAGATGCAAATTTTTACCAGTGAAGTGTAAAAAAAAAAAAAAAAGGAATGATGAAGAAGAAGAAGGAGAAGAAGCAGAAGAAGAAGAAAATTGGTAGTCACCTGGCGACCTCTTCCCATAAAGGACCCTTAACACTGGCATCGCGAAACGCAACGTCCATATCGGCCCTTATTTTTAAGAGAGCCAAAGTCTCTTGTCTCGGCCACCGGTTGCCTCCAAAACTCCGGTCACTTTCATCGGCTCTTCCTCTATCGTCTTCACCTGAATTTGATCCACCAACATGACCAGCTTCACGTCCAACTTCATGGGCACCGCTTACTTGAGGAGCCTCCCCGCCAGCTCCACCGCTTGCAGCGGATGTCGATGCTGTGGTTGCTAGCACACTACTTGACTCCCCTAGCATAGGACCTGCTCTCTCTCTCTTTCTTCCCACTTACAGCAAAAAATAGCTTAAAAAAAAAAGAAAATTAATCATCAAAGCAAGTGAGAAGGTGAATTGTCTCAAGGGTTTTATGAAGATGTGAATTTATTAATTTATTTCTGTGGAGATCTGCTTGTCAATCTCAAGAAGCTGTTTCTTTCTTTTCTTAATAAAAAATTCAGTAATTTTTTATTTTCCTGCTTTTCTCTTTTTAGCTACATGGAATCTTTCTATTTATTTTAATTAAAAAATTACTAACAAAACAGGTGGCAACTGGTGTTTCATGTTTGTGTTAATTTTTAAAAGTTGGGCACAGAAAGATATATAAATACAAAGTGGAAGTTTTCGTTTTTTACAGCCTAGATAACATTACATTCCCATGTAAAATAATATCTGCCCAGCTATATTTAGTTAAAAGCCGGCCCTTGTCGGTCAGCTTTACTTCCTTTTATTCTCGGAATCTCTTTTTCTTTTTTACCTATTCAATAATTTATACGTATTTTGGTTGTTATTTTAGATCAAGATAAATATCAAAGCTAGCTTTGCTTTTTACGGGAAGACGTTTTTGGATTTAGTGGCGGTTGGCTGCATTGGTAAATTTACCGGACTAACCCTAACATGGATCCATTGACCTTAAATGATTGAAGCGGCTTTTATATTAGGTCACCCCCTCTGTAATTCAGAATTTTCTATACTTGGTTTCGGCTATTCCTTGTTATTCCAAAAAACGCCCTCGTCTTCTTGTATTAACCAGAAAAGAAAACCGTAACTCTTAACACTAAACAACAACAATTGCGCAACCTCCATACCAAAAAGACGAAGAAGAAAGAGAGAAAAGCCAAACATTGCACCACCCTTCTTTCTATGATGAAGAAAAGGAAATCTTATTCAACTGTGTTGGCTGGGTGTACACTAGCTGTGGATGTAAAGGGCGCGGGGACCTACAGTGATTATGACAAATGTAGCCTCACAAGTCACAACCTTTTATTTGATAATTGTGCAACGATAATTGGAAATTTAATTTTTATTTTTTGTGAAAGTGGGATCCACTGTTGAATTAAACTAGTTAGATCGATGTAGGTCATGTTATTAGGCCAATTCATTTATGAATTGAAGTAACTGGTGTCCAATTCGGTTAGCTTGCAACCTACCCTAATAAATGGGATCAATATTTTCCCAATGCCTTGATTCAGGAACAGTTTACCATGTAAACACGACTTAATTATAGCCATACAATCAACCCAATTCATTTTACAGCTGAATGTGCCCTGCTAGCTACCGTAGTAGGACCATCATCTGTTTCCATTCAAATCATCCAACACAAAGTTTGTGTTAAACCGTTCTCCTAAGTACCCATCACATCCAAAGTTAAATTTGCTATTGTGTATCTCCACTTTTTTTTTTTTATTATTCATCATCTATTTTGGTTCCTCTTCAAATGGTACTTGCCTATACTTAGTTTTATTGCTGCTCTCATTGTCATGTGCCTTTTTGATCAATCAACTTTGTGAGAAAAAAGAGGTTCCAAGTCAAAGCCAAAAGACTTTTTGTGGCTTTTGTAGAGTTAAAATAGACAAGCAAATAGGAGATAGAAGAAGGGGGAAAAGAAAATAAAGAATAGAAAATTTTCTTTTTCTATCCCTTGTAAAGAAATTCAGTAACCCAATTATTGAATCTAAAAACAAAGTGGAATTCCCAACACAACACCAAGTCACGACTCATATAATGCAAGAAGTGGGACCCAATTAATCAATTGGTCATTAAATTCACATATAATTATAATCAGGATTCAACTTTTACAAAGCCACAAGTGTGCCACATCATTGATCAATATATGTAGGCGCAGGGGGCGTTTTGGTCAAAGTGTAAGATTGAAATATTAGTGACAGGGAAGGGGCTTGATAGTAAAATAGAAAGATGTTATAATAAGATAGGCAAACATTTTTTTTTTTACAAAAAATAATAATAAACAGGCACCGTTTATTTCTATTATAGTGGGATGTACAGCACGTAATTGATCATAAGAGTGGTCACATCTTTAAGAAAGCAACTCCATGTGAGTTGTGTTCTTACTTTTTTCACATCTGCCTTTCCGTCATCAAATTAAATCTTTGTTCTTCATATTTATTTTGCATTTCCCATTATGAAGAAAAATTGCTGACAATGAAAGATGCTCAGCTTAATTAATTAAATACGTTCCCTTTACTTACTTTGTAGAAGTATTATAATATGTTAATATATACATATAATAACGAGTTAACGTGGTGGGGTTTCTATACATGTAAAATTAGGTTTAAGTCCATGTAAACGGAAGTCAGAAATTGTGGCTCGTAAATAGAATATTACAAGGCTTAGTTGAAAATATGAAGTGACATACATACATATGTACATACGAACCGTATGTAATTAAGCACGCGTGGCTTTACTTGGGGATGATATTATATGGTAATTGAAATGCTTTTCTTACAAGACATGTATTGATATTTACTGGGAGGGTTTTGTTCTTAAGTAGACCGCATCGCTGGCAAGAACTTCTTTAGCTGGAAAAGGTGGGGTAGACATGGTAGAGGGATAAGAGATTAGATGCCTTGTAGAACTTCTCTAGCTGGATAGATGCCTTCCACTATGTATGCCCACAATTATTTTACAGCCCAACACCACCAACCATAAATGTCTCTGTCTCTGTGTATCCCATCTCTCTCTACATGCTAGCTCATATATATATATATATATATATATACACACACACACTGTGTGGGGTGTATAATTATTGATCGTTATTAATCCCATAAATCTGTCATTTGCTGCAGGCTAGCTCCTGCATGCGTTTTGTAATTGTGAAAAAAGTCATGTAGTTTCTCTCAGAAACCAGAAACTGTTAGAAGGGTATATGTAATGTACGCATCCACATGTATACCACACAAGTTGACCATGTAAATGGGGGTATAATTTATATAATTACATCTAAAACTGATATCTGGTTGTTGGAGATATTAGCATATACATATACATGCCAGTGTTGTTTGGAATTGGGATTCAAATATGCATCTCGATCAGGATCGAGTATGACATGCGTACCATTCTCTTGATGGGAAATAAGTAGTTTTAATACTTGATTAGAGTTTTGGGAAATCAAAGAGGCCAAGGCAAATGCCTTGCATCAACCAACCAACTTAATTTAAGTGAGAGTAAAAGGAGAGCTGATTGTGTAAATAGGCAAATAGTTAAAAGAAACAGGCAATGCACATATATACATTTAATATTGATGGGAAATAGAGAAGTGAAAAAGGACATATATATGTATGAGAATTGAGAATGGAGGTGGGTGATGTTATATATTTTACTTGCGCATATCAAAAAAGGAAGAAATTACATGTAGACAAAAGGGTTTACTTCACATGGGTGGGCATGTGATGTGAATGTACACTTAACAATTCTCTGTCTACCATGTGGATTAACCTCTACATTCATCTGTCACCAGCTAAGCAACCTGCCAAGTGGATTTCTTTTCCCTTTTCTTATAAAATAACTCATCATCAACAGTACTACTGTAAAGGGGATAGCATTAGCATTAGCATATACATCACAAATTATCAGGGGAACACAACAAGAAGAATTTAAGGCTAAAGGCAACACTTTTTCCCCCCACTTTTGCCTTCTCTACTATACATGTAATGTAATCCACTAGAATGAAAACAAAGTGTTTAATTTAATTGTTATAAAACTACATATGGTTCCTGAATACCTTCTTTTTATTCATCATTATTATTTAAAAAATGCTACTTTTTTTTAATTTTTTGGCTGCTGTCTGCGCCACTTTATATTAATCTGTACTTGAATAAATGTATATCAAAAGATGGGAAGCATTATTACCGAAGGCATCACAATCATTGTATTGAATGGGTGATGGACATTAAATTCTCTAATATCATCAGATTCCCAGACCCTTTATCCAATGTTGCACGTTATAGTCTCTTTCGACCTTCTCTCTCTCTCTTGGAGATGTGTTACTTAATCCTAGCTTAGAAGTAATTATAAACTAGCTAGGTGGGTTTTAGCAGGAGTAAATGTTCAACTATTAGAAAGATATGATTGTAGGAGTGAATTGGAAGCAATGAAAAGCATGTGCATAACTCCTAAAGATTACATTAGTTTAATAATCGATGATTGATGATCTGCTGCATTGCGTATGCCACCAAGTCGTATCATTGGAACATGAGAGCATGTGCATATTGCTGTGGCCTGTGGGTGGTAAAAACCTAATAATCGATCCCGAGGCTTTTACATAAATAACCTATTAACAGACATCATTAGGGCTGTGATTAACCAATTAATTAGTACTTACTTTGCTCTAAAACTAAAAAGAGTAACCCCGTTAATTGGCAATCCCTTGGCTAACCTAAATCAATCAGAGTTACGATGAGGGAATGAGGATGGGACCCCGCAAGGGCCGAAAAGGAAGTATTGAGAAAAGCCCATATTGAGCAAAGAGAGAAGCAGAAACAACTGCTACTTACCACGAACGGTTGAGGCTATTAAGTACATACTCACTAATCATACCGCTTAACATACACAAAACAACAAAAAATGTAACGACTTCGTTATTTTCTGTATTACTTTACTAATATATATATATTTTCACTCACGTCCACTTCTCCTGACGTGAGACCCAAACTGGATAACAGGATAAGCCTCTTTATCTCTCTCGCTCGTGCTAAAAGACTTGTGTGTTTGGTAACACTCTGTAGGTTAACTTTCAAACGGCCCACGCCTTTAATAAATCCCTTTAATAAATAATAATAATTATTGACAGTATATCAAAGTTGTTATCCTACTCCTCCATCAAAAGTGAGCACTAAATGCCTTTAGTCATGACACTAGAAATGACCCATAAAACAAGTTGCACCACATGCGTTAAAATCAGTAACTAAAACCCCACTCTTGTCTCTACCCGATTTAATTCTAACAGTGGAAAAGTTGTCCAAATTCTGTTTTGGGTTTCAAAATTATACTAATAATGCCCATGAATGTCCTTTAGTGGTACGGTTATGTTTATCTCTACGCCGCTTTTCTCCAATTTAATTGCTTTTTCTTGTACCAACTAAACACAAATGGTGAACCTACCTATAGCTACTATACTCCAATCCAAATTTCCTTCTCAACCCCTTACTACTTGTTTGCTAATTAATAGTAATAAAGAGGTTTTTATTCTCTAATTTTACATGTTTAGTTATTAGAAATACATAAAACAAAGAATGAAAAATTTTAAATGACTTATGAGGTTTTATTTTTTTACTTTGATTTTTAATTTTCAAATTCTATTTTCAGTTTTAATTTCTTAAAATAAAACAAAAATTGTTTGATTCTTATTATCAATATAGTTATATTTTTATTACTGATAATAATTACATATTAAATAAAACTAAAAGATGAATTATTTTTAATAAATTGAATTTATGTTAATATCTTATATATATACTATTTATTAATAAATTATTTTATTTTATTCAAATAAATAAAATTTAAATAAAATTATTTAGTAAAATTAAATTATTCATAATTCATAATTATTATTATTTTAATTAATTAAATATATAATATTAAATTAAATGATTTATAGAAAGAAACATAATTTTTATTCCTAAGAGAAGTGTGTGTATAAACTGGAATCAGGAACTAAGAGAGATAAGATATATTATTATATTATTATCAAAATATCATAAGATATTATCAAGATATTGATTTTATTATAATTTTATCATCAAATATTATGATCTTTTATATTAATTTTTATAATTTTATTCTTATCATAAAATTATTCATAATTATTTGAATTTTTGATTAAATATTTATAAAATAATATAATAACTAAATATAATTAAAATTCTCTCATTGTCATTCTTAATATTTGTTATCAAATACTAGTCATTCTTATTTTTTAATTCCTATTCTTTTATCATTGTTTCGAGACCTTAAAGATTTCTCCTTTCACTCTTTGATTTTGACCACTGTATCTGTTACGCTGAAACACACACCATGGTTTTCTTAATGTCCAGAATTGGTAATACCTTTTAACTTCAGTTTTAGTAATTACTACCACTGACGAAGGGAGAAAGTCTCAATTACCAAAAAAGAGAGAGAAAGTCTCGGCCTTTGACGCCAAGAAATGCACAACTCAATCTGAATACATTTAATTCTCCTAATCTAGTTTGAGCCATTTAATGCAAATCCTTTTAGTTCATTCTGTCAGTAAAAGTTTGCTTTTATATCAATTTTATGAATTCAAATCTGATTGAAATACACAAAATTATTCTGGAACTTTTACCATCATTAAACTGAAAAAATGCACGTACTTATTGCGCTTGCTGAGGTAGGAGAATCTTTCCTTGTTAATGACAACTTTAGGTTAGCTCCCCATAACTATCAGGCATTATGGTGACCATTCCGACTTAAATTTCATGGATTTAAACTTCAAGCATTTACTTTTGGACCACACAAGTTGCTCTAACTCGATTTGAAAATGACGAGAAATCTCACCTTGTGGTCTTTCCGGCACAAAGAAGTTCAACTTGGCCAACTGGTCACTGATCTGCTATACATCAGAATCGAATTCAGGCTACAAGTGAACAAGCAGAAAGGGGTCGACCCAAGTTTCATCTTTCACTTTTTCGACTTAGACTACTCTATACATCAACGGAGGACTCATATTCACAAAAGCCCTTTTCTCTTTTTTTCTTTTTCTGGCTTGGTATGTAAAGTATGTTAAAAATGGTAGATACCGTTATCGGTACTTACCAAAGTTGAAATAAATCCACAAAAGTCAAGGATAACTGACTAAATGGCTAGATAACCTACACATCTCCTACCTGTTAGAGCATATCATCCCAAAAGTCTCCTCTTATTAAATCCCCACAAAAGTTTAAAGAGTATTTTGTTATTTAGTGAGAGAGTTAGTGTTTCTATGTGTAAAATAGAGAGAAGATATACTCTTAAATTTTATAGTGAAATTCTTTTATCATTGCTCGTAGTTTTTATCCTAATTTGTAATTTTTTTAAACGTAAAATCTGTGTGTTCATTACTATTCTTTTATTTTTATTTAGCTGTAAATCTACTTTAATCTGATCAACTTTTACAACAAATGGTATTAGAATGAGGTGAGAAAATTACGATAAACTTTTTGACGTAATCCGTTCGAAGTTTCGGCGAGCACAGTAAAAGTTAATGAACAGTAACCACAAAGGTGACAACTGTTCATGCATTAATTCTTGCATTAAACTGTGTAGTTACTGTAATTCAAGTAATAATACTATTCACATGTACAGTATTATTCATACATACGCATGCAGTACTATTCATGTGTTCGATAATATTCATACATATATATACGATACTATTAACATATACAGAATTATTTATACGTATGGGTACCATTCATACATACAGGTACTATTCACGTGAAATAGTGAGAAACAAAATTTTGTTCGTGATAGAAGCAATAATAGTAAAATTTGAGATTAAAAGGTTCAATGAGAGTAATTTCTCATTGTAGAAGTTGAAGATGAAGATTATCTTGAGAAAAGATAACTGTTTAACAGTCATCAGCGAAAGGTCGACAACATTAATGAGATAGACGGGAATGCTATTGCAGATCATTATCTGGCACTAGCAGATGGGACGTTGTCAAGCATAGAGGAAAAGAATATGGCAAAAGAGATTTGAGACCATCTTACAAAATTGTACGAGACCAAATCACTCCACAAAAAAAAATTTCTGAGAGAAAACTATACACTTTACGGATAGAATTTACCTCGGTGACGGAGTACTTAAATACTTTAAATACTCTATTTTCTCAACTCATATTATTGGGACACACAATAGAGATAAATGAACATGCAAAACTTTTACTTCAAAGTCTACCAGATTCGTATGATAAACTCATCATCAATTTAACAAACAATACAGACACTCTAATTTTCGACAATATTGCAATTGATATTCTAGAAGAAGATAATCAATACAAAAGTAAGGAAGATAGGCTGGCAAATTTGAAACAAGTGGTGAACTTAGCGGTGACAAGAGGAAAATCAATAGAATGTGGCCCAAGCGGGAGTCATAGTCATGGTAGATCAAAATCTAAGAGCAAGAAGAATTTCAATTGCTACAATTGTCACAAGAAAGGGCACCTGAAGAAAGATTGTTGAAATCTGAATAAGAAAAATTCTACCCTTCTGTGAGCATTGCATTGTGAATAAGCAGCATCGATTGAAGTTCAACACATCAAAATTCAAAAGAAAAGAAATTCTAGAATTGATTCATTCTGATGTATGGCAAGCACCAGTTACGTCCCTAAGAAGAAATTTCTTTATATCATTCATTGATGATTATTCAAGGAGATGTTGGGTGTTTCTTATCAAGAGGAAGGCAGATGTGTTTCCAACTTTCAAATTTTACAAAACATGGGTGGAACTTGAATATGGTAAAAAGATAAAGTGTTTGCGTTTAGATAATGAAGCGAATATACTAGTAAAGAATCTAATGAATTTTGCAAGCAAGAAGACATCAAAAGACAATTCACGATGGTATACACTCGTCAATAAAATGGAGTAGTAGAGCAGATGAATAAAACTTTGTTGGAAAGAATAAGAGTGAAGTTGAGAACTTCAAGCTTATATAAGAAATTCTAGGTAGAAGTAGTCAATACTGTCTATTATGTGGTGAATCGAGCTCCATCAACTACAGTTGAATTGAAGATACTGATGGAGTTGTGAACTGTTAAACCAATGGATTATTCCAACCTCCATATATTTGAAAGTCTTACTTATGTGATGTTCAATACTAAAAAAGCTACCAAGTTAGATCCAAAAATCCAGAATACATATTTTCTTGGGATATGCTGAAGGAGTAAAGGGGTATCATCTGTGAGATCGCACTGCCTATAAGATTGTTATCAGCGGAGATGTTATTTTCTTGGAAGATAATGATCAAGAACAAACATAAGATGTTAACACTTCAAAAGAGAATTCAGAGACTTCAACAGTACAAATGGAAAAGGAATTTGATCAAATTGATTCTTCTAAAGTTACACCAGAACACGAGGGAGCAAGAACTAGCTGAATCTAATATTTTAAGATACTCAGAGATTAATTTGCATAAGAAGAGCACCGACTTGACACTCAGATTATATTATGAAGAGCAATATTACATACTATCTTTTAACTGAGGACGGAGAGCCATCAACTTTTCAAAAAGCAATGAATAGTTCAGATGTATCTCAGTGGATGACAGCAATGCAGGAAAAAATTGAAACTCTGCATAAGAATAAGACATGAAAGCTGGTATCACTACCACAAAGAAGAAAGCCTATTGGCAATAAATAGGTTTACAAGATCAAGCAGAGTGGTGACGATTAAGTAGAGCGACATTGTGCTAGATTGGTGGTAAAAGAATATGTTCAGAAGGAACGAATTGACTTCAATGAAATATTTTCTCCTATAGTTTGACTCATCACAGTTCAAGTGGTCCTGGCGATGTGTGCTACATTTGACTTGCATCTTGAGTAGTTAGATGTGAAAATTGTATTTTTTTCATGGAGATCTTAAAGAAGAAATTTATATGCTCAAACCAAAAGGTTTTGAAGAAAAAAAGAAAGAGAACTTAATTTGTAGGTTGAACAAATCTCAGTATGGTTTAAAGAAAACGCCGATGTGTTAGTATCAGAGATTTGATTCCTTTATCATGAGCCTTATATACAACAGATTGAATGCAAACCCTTGTACATATTTCAAGAGATTTGAAAAAGATGATTTTATAGTCTTGCTGTTGTATATGGATGAGATGTTGGTAGTAGGCTCCAATAATGATCGTATCAAAGAATTGAAGGCACAATTGGCTACGAAATTTGAAATAAAAGACTTGGGATCAGCAAACAAGAGTTTAGGGGTGCAAATTCACCGAAACAGAAATACTAGGAAGATTTGACTTTCTTAGAAGAATTATTTGAAGAAGATCTTGCAGCAATTCAACATGCAAGATTGTAAGATTGTAAGTCAATTTATACCCCTCTTCTTGCTAATTTCAAGTTATCCTTAAGTATAAGTCTTAATAATGAAGAAGAGAGGATAAAGATGTCTTGAGTACCGTATGCATCAACAATGGGAAGCTTAATGTTCGCTATAAATTATACAAGACCAAACATTGCACATGCAGTGGGAGTAGTCAGTCGATATATGACGAATCCTGGTCGAGAGCATTGAAATATTGTTAAGAGGATTCTCAGATATATTAAGGGAAGCTTAAATGATATTTTATGTTATGGAGGATCAAATTTTACTGTCAAAGGATATGTTGATGTTGATTATGCAGGTGACCTTGATAAAAGTAAATCCACTACAGGATATGTGTTTAGACTAGCTTAAGGAGCTGTGAGTTGAGTTTCAAAACTACAGTCAGTTGTAACTATGTTAACAATATAAGTATAATATGTAGCAGTTACACAAGCTAATAAAAAACAGTGTGGTAGAAGTTGATGTTGGAAGAACTTGAATGCAAATAAGAAAACATTATTTTGTTTTGTGATAACCAAAATGTTTTACATCTTGCAAAGAATCCAACGTTTCTTTCAAAGACAAAACACATTCGAGTTCAATATCACTTTGTTCATGAGAAAGTGGAAGAAGGAACGGTGATCATGCAGAAAATTTATACAATAGATAACCTGACATATTTTATGACAAAAACAATCAATATTGACAAATTTATATGATGTCGATTCTCGCATGACCTGACAGAGATATAAGCAATATGAAGCGGCAAGGTAAAAATAATAGTGTAAAGATCTGATTGACTCTCATTCAAATCTTCAAGTAGGAGAATTGTCAAAAAGTGTAGGCATCATTTTCGTACCTACCAAAGTTAAAATAAATCCACAAAAGTCAAGGATAGTTGGTCAAATGGCCAGCCATCCCACACATCTCTTGCCTACAAATAGGTAGGAGATGAAGAGAGCAAATCATACCAGAAATATCTTCTCCTATTAAATCTCTACAAAAGTTTAGATAGTGTTTTTCCTATTTAGTGAGAGAGTTAGTGTTTCTCTTTGTAAAATAGAGAGAGGTTGTACTCCTAAATTTCTTAGTGAAATTCTTCTATTATTACTCGTAGTTTTTACCTTAATTTAGAAGTTTTTCACTTAAAATCTATGTTTATTATTATTCCTTCAGTTTTATTTAGCTACGAATCTGTTTTAATCCGGTCGATTTTTACAACAAAGCCATTGTCAGAATATGGAATCTCATGTTTTTACTACTACTAATTGTATTAGTACAAATGCAATCATCGAAAACAACCAACTCTCACAAGAATGAAAGATAGCACCTTCAGTAGATCTCGACTGGGAATATCTCACCAGTTTAGGTGTGAATAACCCAAGTAAGGCATAAATCGGTTAAGCCATGAAAGGGCCATGTAACTACCAGTTGCCCAAGTAAGGCATAAATCGGTTAAGCCATGAAAGGGCCATGTAACTACCAGTTGCAGTTTATAGCAAGGCAGGTGGCTATTCGTTGGATGGAGTAAATAGCGTGTCATGGGGTGGCTATTCAAATCAACCTGATGATATGGGGTTATCAAACAACAGTTTTGTTGGCTAATAGGCTTTGATCATTACACAAAATTTGGGTATATTGAAAGAAATCGGTTTGTCTGGGGAGGTATAGCTAATAACGAAGTGAATCATAAAGAAAGTTTGTTCTGTATAAAGCTTTTCAACATTCCATTGACTTGCGTATGTAATTCACTCTTCTGCACGTAAAAAGGCTTCACGATAGCATAAGGCCAGCTTAAATTCTGCCCGGAGAATCCGTTCTCAAAGGGATGCGGAGTTGGCATCTGAGGTCCTTACTCATATTGAGCGATGTATCAAGTTGGACATTATGAATTTTATAAAAATGAAACTTAGTGATTAGTTATATTCAGCAAAATATAAGTGCGACACCCATCTGATCCCTTCATGCAAATTGGAACGATCAGAAGTAATGTTTTCACTTCATAATTATACAAGTAATTTGTTGAATTTTTTTTGGATATTTTTCAGGTCTTTTTTCCCTATAGTTAATAAATTATAAAGTATGAGATTATAGTAATAGCTAATGTGAATTGAAAAGGAGTAATTTTAGAATTTTAACAAAAAAATTAAACTTTAAATAAGAGTATCCAAATAAGATCACAATTCACTATCTTTTTTAATTTAATTAATTTTTTTAATGAGAAACCTATCCAGTTGAAAAACATCATCAAGCTTTGAGTCCCTTTTCTTCAAAGTATTCTAATTTTTAACTCTCGTCGTTTATTGCTCTTGCTATCAAACATAATCGGAACATGTGCTTATTTACTATACAGTATTGATGAGAATCTCTACTGATCCCTTAGTTTATAGAGTAGTTGTTTAATGCCTGATTTTGATGGACATCTGCAATCGTGTCATATAACGATCCCTAAGAAGTGGCTCTACACTTTGGTGGAATATTTATAGCCCCTGCAAATGCTGACTAACGCATTATCCAAATGAACATTAGAAGTGCTTATATTGGGCATGACACAATGTCAAAAAGATGGTACTGTAACTCTAGTTATGTAATTTTTAACTCTGTTGTATCCTACTGACGTCTCTAAAATTTTAGGTGGGCTTGACTTGGTATATGGGTTGAAGGGCATGTAAAAACTAAATGGTTACTGTTAAGAATACTCACACATTTAAATAAGATTTGCAATAAATTATATTGGGTCAAATCATTTTTGATTCGGTTTAATTTGGTTTAACTATTAATATAAATTATAATATCTTAAATTTATAGACTGAACAACATTATTTTGATCAATTATATTAAAACATTCTATTAAGTTTAATTTTTAAAATTAGATTAAATTTATTCTGATTAATTTAAATTTAACATATTAATTTCAAAAAATTGAACTCAAACTATTAATCCTGTAAGTGAAAGCGTGAGTGTTGGGGTAAAGCAAGGATGTTCTAAAAGATGATTATGAGAAACTGAATGAATATTAGCGTCTTATAATTTGTACGAGTTCTAATGTTCCACCCAGACTTCGTTTTGTTTGGGTTGTGCCATTGTAAAGCCATGAAGGCCCAGATGAGCCTATAGCTTTTAAATTTGTGTGCCTTAAGTTTTGCCGAATTCGATCTTCCTTTACATGTCAAATTCGCCAACTTCAGAGTTTATCTTTGACCAGTTGGCTGAATCCCGTGTGAAACCTTAAAAAGTGATTGATATCTTCTTTTTATAAAACATATCGACTTCGATTCTTACGTAATTAATGTCACTTCTATATTTATTGTAACAAAAGATTAACTCTTTTTTTATAAATAATTCCAATATTAAGAGTAATGATTGTAAAATATTTTCTTTATGCAACGCTATTTTTTAAAAAAAGAGATACTATTTCACTAATCGAGTCATATGTATTTTACATATTCATGCTTCATGATTTTGCACAAGAAAAATCCTATTGAAAATTTTTGTTTGCTTTTAAAAGGCCAAAATTTCTTTAAATCAATAATATTATTAATATATAAAACATAATAAAGCATTAATCTTAATTCATTTCTTATTATGAAACTTGATTCTTTTCCGACGTTTCTCTTGAAACTGTTTATAAAATTGAATAATCTTAATCATCATAGTCGTAAACCTTTAATGCTATCTATAAAACGAGTTGAAAGAATTTTACAACTTTTTTGAAAAAACTCTACAACTATTGTAGAGAAGGTTAGGTAAGAAGTATTAGCTTCTTTATAGCCTAATTTTGTTTATAATAATTCTTGGACCTTTTAATAATTTAATTGAAATAAAATTTTAATTCCAATTAGACTCTAATTAAATATTAATTTAAGGTTCAAATAGAATCTAATATCTCATATTAGTCCTTATTTATTAAATATCTTACATTTAATCACAAAGTTTCTCAAACTTTACCTTCAATTCCAACTTGGTTAAAAAACCTTTTCTCTATTCAAATTTATTCTTTGTATATGACCCATTAGATTCTTGAATATATTAATAATGGATATAAATTATAACCCTAAATCGTATTTATGATTAGTAAATTTTCAATTAAATAATTTTTATTAATATAGAAAACTAAAGTCTATTAACGTATCATGTCTTCCTAAATATTTAAGAATGTCAAAGTGAATTTGACTAACCTTTTCAGTATATGATTTTTTCAGTATAATTTAATCATTTTATCATATAATGTTTCGATTAGACATAGAGCATATAATTAATATATACTTTATTTGAGTTAAATGATATTAGTTCTTTACCATTAATAATCGATTTGATTAATGATATTTGAAAATATTCTTTAAGTGTCATTTCATATTAGACAAGGATTCTGAATTAATACTAATAAAAAAAGAACATTCTCTTTAATCACTTTAGGACGATGAATCCTATATTGATCACTCATCTATCTCCATATAATTCATGTTATATCTAATAACTACTGATTGAACTTACTTTGACCAGAATAGGTAATAAGTAGTATAAAAAATCTTCAGACCATTCGAGAAATTGAAAAAATAGCATACGAATGATATTCTTAACTATTATTAATGAATATATATATATATATATATATATATATACAATTTTTCGAATGGTCTGAAGATTTTACAGATTGGAATCGAGAAATGCATGTTAAATGCACCTATAACGACGTGTGTAGTTGTACGGTAACAAATACCGGTATTAGAGAGTATTCGATGAAAGAAGGAGGACATCAAAAACAAGAATTGCAATTCAAATGATAACTTATACAATCATCAAAATAAGAATTTCCATAGAAATAAAACTTATACAATCATCAAATTAAGAATTTCCATATAAATAAAACTTATACAATCATCAAATTAAGAACTTTCATAGAAATAAAAGTAATGTACTAAATGGAATTCCTAGAGAGAGTCAGTTTAATGAACTTGTTCTTTAACAAACAAACACATATTTATTTAAATATCTCCATTATTTAGTTTATGAGATCAATTACTTACTCTATAAGGAAAAACATTATGTATGCTATTTTTTTCTTACATTCTATTAGTGTCCAATATTAATAAAATAATGACTAGGAACAATTTATAAATAATACATAAATGTAATATAAATCTTATAATTATGATATCATCATCAATTAGTTTGCAATGCAGATTAATCTTATGATCACATACATCTAATATGCATAAATGATAAAGGATGCCTTTAGTAGTTATATCACTAAACTATAACCAACTGATTAGCTATAGAGTGTAAACTAACAATCTCCCACTTGCACTAACCAATTGTTTATGTATCTTAAATATGGAGAATATGTTACTGTTGGGACAGTGATTTATTGAGAGAATTCTATAAGATCCTCTATAATTAGCAATTACTTAAATATTACAACTTTTATCTTAATTACCAACATAATCAAGAGAAATTGCCTAAATACAAGCTTGAATCTTTGATCGCTCATTTCGTATGCCCAATGCCTCTAATGTTTTATGGTATATTACTGTCTAAACATTGCAAGAAATTAAACCAAGTTCATTAAACAACTTTTGGATTCAAATAATCAATTATACTAAACGAAAAATGTATTTTGCCTTGATTAATGTCACGTTACATTGGAACGTTTCCAATCTCTAAATAATCTTATTATAAGTAAAATGTACTTTGACGATGATTTACTTCTAAAGTTAATATCTAAATAACCTTAAAATCAAATATCAACTCTTACATAAAAGTAATGGATATCTTTAATATTTCACAAGTATCAAATATATCAAATACTAATCAACTTTAGTACATTATCTATATATTTCGACTTAAAATAGTAAAAAACTTTTGTATATGTCTCTATAAATGTAATTATCAAAGTTAAGTTATTACCTTTTCATATCTAACAATATCTATTATTGAAAATTATATTTTAAACAATTGAAAAATATGAATTATCTTTCTCTATTAGTAATATGTCTTTACGTTCTCCCAATGAAGAGAACAATTATACTCCTGCTAACCTTCTTGTAGATATGATAAATTCACAGTCATCTCCAAAACAAACTCTTTAAATTTATCATGAAAGTAAATCTTTTAATGTCTTATAACCTTTCAAGTATATATCAATTGTATTAATAAAGACACTAGTTCCAATTAGATATCTTGTTATGAGATTTGAACTTTTAAATTTCATCTTACTTTACTACTTATCTTGAAAATCATTCTTCTATAAGTATTCACTAAAACAAACATTTTGTTCAATACCATGATTATATACAACCTTTTGGATATCTCATAATCTTTCATTATCTAATTTAGCTCTAAAATTATTAGATAATACATGCTTTAACTAAGCATTATATCCCAAAATTATTAACTTTGACTCTTTCAAAGTTATACCATTCTACATCTAATATGGAATCTTGATAATTGATTTAATTATAATTTTCGATAGTAAGTTATTGTGATAGGTATAGTTATATAAGAAATAAATATTGTGTCATATAATATCTCATATTATATTTCCTCCTTATATAAATTCATACTATTTTGGAATTTAGTTAAGGAGGTATTCATTGAGAATCCCATTCCTAGATAACCAAAAATTTAAATCTTACCGGATTGATCTTATAGAAGTACTTCAACATTCTCAATTCTTAATTGTTACTTAGATTTAAATATTTTGAACTTTTCAAAATTTAAATTAGTGTTTCTTTGAATACGTATGAGTATATCATATAAAGCGATTAGGAATCTAATAAAATATAAGGATCGTCCTTTTATTAATTGTTATTACATCTAATATATCACATGTATAAAATTTAACAATACAATACAATCATCATACTTTCACCAAAGGTTGATTTGGTCATTCTTCGACTTAACAAGTTTCATAATTAAAAGGATGCATATCATTGTATGTAACTTTATGATTCACATCATATCGATTTAACCAATATGACATAAAATGATAGTTTCAATTATCGAACTTTGTATTTTTTAAGCATTAATCTCCTTTAATCTAATACATATAAACTATTTGTATAAATCTGGATCAACTACTTTTTTCAACAATCTATTTCTTATCGCCTTGAATATTATAGTAGTGTTGAATCTAAATTTAGTATCAAATACTCAAAAGTATGAAATAAAATATATATTATTTTTATCAATCAAGTATAGGCAAGAAAATTTGGGGTATCATTTTTTTCTCTCTTTAATGATAACTATTAAAATACTTATTTCTAAAAAACTATTAAAATACTATAGTAAATGTCTTCGATTATAATCCATGTTTGTGCTTATAGTAGACTAAATTGAGTGGAACAATTCCATCAAGATGCTATACCTTAACTCCACTTTATACAACCTATTCCATTGTGCTATTATGGTGTTGACATACATCTTACATGATGCTATTAAAGTTTATGAGATATCAATCAACTCAAAATGTCATTACATTTTGTCATCTTTATGATGTTGACAAATCTCTAAAATTTTATCACCAAATCCTTAAAAAATGATTAATAGCAAAATTACATAATGGACATACAACTTTCTTATCTAACTTTGATAATTCTTCTCAAACATAACCTATGTCCATGAAATTTGGTTCAAAATTTAGTATCAACTATACTAAATAAGGTAATTTCTACTTAAAAAATGTAAAATAGCAAGTAATTGGTTATATGCAATGACTACCAAATAAGATTATAACTTTAATCATTTATTTGGTTACTTTTACTATTTTATTTGAAATAATAACCTCGCTATTATTCAAAAGATTACTCTACTATTTCTAGTTGGTTAGGATTTTTTTGTAGAATAGGATCTTATTTAAATTTAATTAAACTTAAGTTTGCTTAACAAACCAACTAAACTTAAATTAGGTTGATAATAACTTTATCAATCATATCTCATGTGACTTCTATATTTTAAGTGACAACTCTTACCAAAACTTATCTTACTATGTTATTCCTAATCTAGTCTCTAAATTTATGTCATCATGAGTTTGATTATCTAAATCACACAAATTTAGTTAAGTAGGACTTATTGTTATAAGACTAAACATATTATAGTTAAAGCGGTCATGAGTTAAGCTTAATAAACCTAGCAATAAACATAATTCTTATTTATTTTATAACAATGGAAGGCAATAATTATGTTCAAAATATGTACTTATATTTTAATGATAAACTTAGTTTTTAAAGGTCTTATTATAAATAAATTATATGTAGAACATCATATATCTAAAATGTAATTCAATATGCATATATAATATATCATCCAGTATAAAATTAAAACATTTAATTTATTCATACTTAATCAAATTATATTCATAAAAACATTAAACTTTGTTTAATAGTAGTTATTGATCTTCATAATCTAAAATAACATTTTTAACTATTTGAGAAAACTAAATCAGATTAAACCTATTGATTTCTAAATAAATTAAGTTCTTATTCTAGATAGAAATTTAATTTGATTTGAATTAATTTTCAAATTCAATGAGAAACTATTTTCAACTTGATTCCTCTAAAAACTTAATTGAAAACAAATTTCAATAAATTATTCTTCTCACTTATTATAATATAGAAAACTTCTTTTAAAAAATTTAACAAGTAAGATATTATAATCCAATTTAAAAACAATTTATAATCTAATTAGAAATTGTATAAGAAAACTATTTTCTTAATTAGAAAACTATTTTCTTAATATTAAATAGACCAATTTCAAAATACTTTTAAATTTAGTTAAGTCCTTTTATTATTTAGTTAGAGATTAATTTCTCAATTAATTAGAAAATTTTCCTTAATAAATTAGAAAATTATTTTTAAAATAGTAAAGAAAGCTCATTTTAATTAATAAATAAAACAGTTTTGAAATTTAATCAAGAAATCATATTTTCTAATAAATAAAAAGCTTACTATTCATAAATAAAAGAAAATTTCTAAACAAATAGAATAATAATTTTATAAATAAATAAAAATATAAAATTGATTTATTTTATTCAAATGGAAATAAAGATATTTAATTAAGAAACACTTTATTTGATTACTTATAAAATATTTTCTTATTAAACTAAAATTTCAAAATTTTTAATAAATTAATTTTAATTTAATTAAAATACAATTAATTTTAAATTTAGAAATTAATTTTTAAAATTTAATAAGAATCAATATAATTATTATTTTAATAAAATTAAAAATAATTAATTTAATTTTAGAATTGATTTTAAATTTTAAATTTTAAAATTTAAATTATGTTTGATTCCAAACTATTCCAAAACTAAATTACTCTTAATTTAAGAGCCAAACAAGTTCAAATCTATGTCTAGAATACATTATTTTAATATTTAAACAACCCTTATCCTAAGCCTAGGATATATTATCTTAGGTGCTAAACATTCTTTATTCTAATTTTAGAATAACTAATTCTTATTTTCAAATAAGTTTTGCGTAAACTAAAGGCAATCAAAAGTGAATTGAAAAAAATTGCAAAATTCAGGTAAAGACCCCATGCATTGGAACAAAAGAGAAGCACTCAAAGACTTAACTATCTATAAGGAACAACTAGCTACTAACCCACTTGATTCAATCTTAATAGCCCAGGAGCTGGTGGAATTAAGGAAATAAACACAAGATGTAGAGACATACAACTCTCAGTTATGGGAAAATCAAGAAAAAATTTATTAAAAGAAGGGGATAATAACTCCAAATATTTCTTTAAGAAGATAAAAGCAAGGAGGAACCAAAATAATATATATACTCTCAACGATACAAATGGGAATATAATTTCTAGACAGGATAACCTGAAGGAGCTATCTCTTTATCGTTTCTCTAAACTGCTTAGCTCCTAATAGAATACACAATCCATATCTGTAGAACTTATAAAATCACTAAGAATCTCCTTCTTACCTCAAACTTATGGAACATTCACAAAAGAGGTCACCTTTAAAGAGATCAAATCAACGATATTCTCAATCCATCCAGACAAAGCCTCGAGCCCTAATGGACTCAATGCCTGGTCTTTTCAAGCCACCGGGAACACCACTGGAGAAATAGTAACACAAGCAGTTAAAGAATTCTTCACAATAGGTAGACTGCTAAATGAGGTTAACAAAACCTACATTTTCCTTGTTCCAAAGGTTCCTAATCCATCCTCTTTTAATCACTTTAGAACTATTATCTGTTACAATGTGGCCTACAAAATCATTACAAAAATTCTTACTAATAAATTGAAAGTTATTTAGCCATCATTTATCAATCCTTGTTAAAGTGCTTATATGTAACATCCTGTTTCCATATTAAGAGTTATAACCTAAAAATACGGTACATATGAAATCAACGAGAGATTAAAAAATAAAATTTCATGCTCATGCATATTGTTAGTGTACACGCACGTGAATCTGAATTTTTGCACACATTAAAATGACTGTATATGCATTTATTGACAATTGTCGGGTATAATTAACTTATATATGTGAAATGTGATTTTTATTGGGAATTGCAGTTTATGTGTATTGACAATTTAATTAGTGAGTGTAATTGTTAACTTTAAATTTTGGTAAATTTTAGGAATAATTTCTGAAAAGATTGAATATTATTATACTAGAAAAAATGCCTCTTGACAAGTAAATTGGTGAATGAAAAATAGAAATAAGAAACCAAATGATATTGGAGAATATTGAAAATGATTTTTGAAAATTTAAAAATGACTTTAGAATTTGTGAGAAGAGGTTATTGGAAAATTTTGGTAATAATTGGAATAAAAAAATAGGAGTTATGGAACTAGTTCGATAAGAACCAGTTAGTTGAGAACTAGTTAAAGTCTTAGGAATTGGACAAGTGTCCAAATCTGTAGCGCCCCCTCACCGTAGGGTACACACCGGGACGCCCATGAGTCGTTCCGACGTATATCTCACGCTAAGGAAGTGCTACGATCGCAAACGATCACTAAACACTCGCATGGTATCAATATAAATAAACAGCATCATGGAATTCACTGAAATTAAAACCATAACAATAATTTTTCATTTCATAAATCAATCCAAAATATAGACACATCTATCAGTCCCCTACAGTCACAATACAGTATCTCAAAAAGGGAAACTGATAAAAACATCTATACTAGGTCATCCCAAAATAATGTCCCAAAAGAAGTCACCCCAGCTGACCAACCTACGATCCATCGCTGCACTTGATCTCGAACGCCCACTGCAGAAACGTCTATCACGGGAGCTAGAGTCCTACTAACGCTGTCCTGAAAATATATTGCAATGTTAGGTGAGTTTGCGAACTCAGTGAGAAACCATCATCGATGGTTTACCCAACACATGCAGATACACATAATATATCTCATAGATATATATATATATTTTAACACAATTTATAACACTATCAACACTTTACACGGTTTTACATTAACACTATGTCACTACTCAAACATGTCGATGCACAAATCACAATATCACATATCTCTCGCATTCTCAATCACTTTGCATAATCAAATGCATAAGTATGCAAATTCCCTTTTATGACGTTGTTGTGATGGCGTCAATATTCACATTTTGGCAAGTAGGAGAGCCCTCGGGGTATGCACCAACGCCCACTCACTTTAAGAATAGGAGAGCCCTCGGGTATGCACTATTTCCTTTTCACAATAATCACAATTTAGGCAAGTAGGAGAGCCCTCTGGGTATACACTACTGTCGTTTTGGCCCTAGGCCCTCTCACCGATAATTGAGCTCAAAGCTCAATCATTGCCTAGTCACAATCCAGAATTTTACCGCTTATTATCATGCTAGGCATGCACTAACAATATATCACTTCACTCTCTTGTCACAGTCATACACTTGCTCATATCACTATACTCTGGTTCACTATCACAAATATTCACATTTGTAACACATTTCACATGTATCTCATCTTATTACACTCAACATACTTAGAACACTTATTCACATTCACACAATCACTAATATCTATCGCATTTAGCTCATTCACTTCGCATTTATAACACTCACTTTTACACTTAATTTACACATATTCACAAGATATGTAATCACTTAAAAGTCGAGGAACCAACTAGGTTACTCACCGTAACTTCCGACTCACGCTCGAAGTCCCAAAGAATGTCCGTGGTCCGACGATCCAACGGCGCCTCTATAACAACACAAATAATTTCTCATCACTATATACTCAATTTCATGAATTCACTAATGCACATGTCTCAATTTGAAATGATATGATGCATGATCATGATTCGACTCTCAAATCCAATCTCACTATCTCTCACTTCACAACCGCAATTCACTATTCACTAGGCCTATCTCACTCATGAAGTCCTCACTTCAAACTCTAATTGTCACATTATAACACTTAGGTCACATTTGATACTAGATTTGATTCACTTTCGATAATTCATGATCTCTAGAATAATTCAACTCTTAATTATCGTCACACTTGTAGACCTCTTTTCTAGTTCACAACGACTCAAAAATCATCTCAATTGGAGGTCTACACTAAAAGTTATGCTCAAAAGACTCAACTAATCCACTTCAGCATTTCACTCCCTCGTCGCGACGCAAGACGTCTCTTCTGCGACGTACGTGTCATTTTCTCCGCACCTCGTCGCAACGCCTACAACCACACGTCGCAGCGAATAAAGCCTTCCGCTCGTCGCGACGCCTCATGAAGCTCATCGCGACGTACCAGTTTTCACGCTCGTCGCGACGCATTATTAAATATTTAATTCCTACGTCGCGACGTGCGACTGGATCGTCTTCTCCGATTCTCATTTTCCGCCATTAATACACCCTCAAACCTCATTTAAACCCATTCAACTACTCTACTTAACTCATTAATAACCATAAATGCAACAATCAACACAAATAACAACATTAATCACAATAAAACTTACCAAAACAACGATCGATCGAAACCCTAGAAAATCGCAACGTCCGAAACCTCCAAGCTTCAATCCCTCTCTGAATCAACTCTCAATCCTCAGCCATAATCAACTTCACCAAGCTCTCTACAACTTTTTCACTCACAATAAAGAGAAACTCACGAAATCTCCGAGGAGGAAGCTCACGATCGACAACGACGAAGGAGAAGGGAAAAAGGAAAAGGTTCTTCAACCCTAACTCCCAAACCTCTTATATATATATATACTCAGGGCTGATTTCAACTGATACTCAAAATCTATCAGTCCTCAAATCACTTAATTTCAATCTCTAATTTCACCGACTCATCACAAAATTTCTCAAACTCACAGATCTAATTTTTCAAACCATTAGTCACTCACTTTTGAACCGAATTCACGATTATCGCCTCTAGGTCCATATTAGGTCCGATCACATATCTCTAAAATTCGAGAAAAAGTCCCAAAATTTCTCAAAATATAAGACACTAGATTCTATACTCAAATCTCAATTTAATTAATTCAACTACTCACTTCAAATTATTTCTCAGGTCCTCAATAAATCCATTCCTCAATTCTCAATAATTCACTCTTCACACAATTTCTCACAATTCACAAAGCAACTCATGACACAATTAAATGTTGGAATAATCATGAATGCATGTCACTATATATATATATGCAATTTAACTCATGTCGCGATGCAGAATCACTATATCGTGCAATTCAATTATGAATGCACTCATCGCTCACTCATCCAAATTACCGATATGCCTCACATCAGAACGGATGTTACAATTCTCCTCTCTAAATAAAATTTCGTCCGAAATTTACATACCGATGGTCGAGCAGATGAGGGTCTTGCCTCTCACGTGCTCCTCGGCCTCCCAAGTTGCTTCCTCGAAGAATGGTTCTTCCATAGACCTTCACTAATGGAATCACCCTCCTCAACCGCTTGACCTCGATCCGATAATCAGATCGGCTCCTCAACATAACTCAAATCACTCGCTATCTCAATCTCTTGAGTCGGAATCACATGCGTCGGTCCGAGCGGTATCTCCGAGCATACTCACATGAAACACATCATGCATTGGGACATCTCACTAGGCAATCTCAAAGTTATAAGCCAACGGTCCGATCCTTTCAAGAATCTCATATGGATCGATATACGAGGACTCAACTTACCCTACGGCCAAATCTCGGCACCTCTCCAAGGTGACACTCGGAGGAACACTCTATCGCCTACACTGTACTCTATCTCACGCCGATGCTGATCCACATAGCTCTTCTGTCTATCCTGAGCCGCCTTAATGCGACTCCGAATCACTCTCACTTTATCCATCAGATCTGGATCACTCGGGACCCTCAAGCATCCTCACTCCCTCTTCATCCCAATAAAGAGGTGATCTGCACGGTCTGCCATACAAGGCCTCATAAGGTGCCATCCAATCTCGCTCGACATCGATTATTGTACGCGAAACTCAATCGAGCCAAGTATTGATCCCACGCACCTCGAACTCTAATACACAAGCTCTCAAAGATATCCTCAGCAGCCTTAATCCTCTCACTCGCCCATCCGTGCGAGGATGAAACGCGACTAAAGTGCAACTTCAACCCATCACGATCGCAGCTCCTCCGTAACCTCAAGTAACTGGGATCCCTATCGACACTATAGACATTGGGACCCCATGCGGTCGACTATCTCATCACATACTTCGGGCCAACCGATCGAGAGTATTGTTCTCTCAAGATCGGCAAGAAATGAGCCGACTTGGTCAATCGGTCTACTATGACCCAAATCGCATCATATCGTCTCGGCGCCCTCGGCAACCCCATGATAAAATCCATAATGATCCGTTCCCACTTCCACTCCGGAATGGGTAACGAATGCAGTCTCCCAACTGGGGCCTGGTGCTCAGCCTTAACCTGTTGGCACGTCAAACACCGAGAAACGAACTCTACCACTTGTCTCTTCATGCCTGGCCACCAGAAATGCAACTTAAGAGTATTATACATCTTGGTGACACCAGGGTGCATCGCATAAGCGGCCACATGCACCTCCTCTAAAATCTCTCGTCTCAGCTCATCCACATCAGGCACACACAATCTCTGACCCATCCAAAGAGTCCCATCTCTCAACTCAAACTCAGAAGTCAACCCCGATCCGACTCTATCCATCAATCTCACTAACATCGGGTCCCGATCCCGAACTCTCCGGATCGATCATGCAACATCGGTCTCAATCTCGAGTGGCTGTCAAGGCTCCATCCCGAGCCAAATCCATCCGCACATTAAGCGCCTCAATCGAATCAAACCGGGCAATCTCAACTCAATCTAAGTCGACCGATATGAGATCTCCTACTCAACGCATCTGCCACTACATTGGCCTTCCTGGATGATACTCAATCGTGCAGTCATAATCCTTCAACAACTCAATCCATCTCCTCTTGCCTCATATTCAACTCTCGCTGACTCAGCAAATACCGCAAACTCTTATGATCAGTGAAGATCCGAACGTCTCCCATACAAATAATGTCTCCAGATCTTCGAGCAAACACTACCGCAGCCAACTCTAAATCATGCCCTTGGATAATTCCTCTCATGAGACCTCAACTGTCTCGAGGCATACGCTATCACTCTCCCATGCTGCATCAACACACCACCCAAACCCTGCTGCGAAGCATCACAGAACACTACAAATCCTCCGGACCCTGACGGCAAAACCAACACTGGCGCCGTAGTCAAACGCTGCCTGAGCTCCTCAAAGCTCCTCTGACACTCATCTATCCATCGGAAAACTACACTCTTCCTCAGAAGTTTTGTCAAAGGGGTTGAGATCACTGAAAATCCCTCGACAAACCTCCGGTAATATCCCGCTAGTCCGAGGAAACTACGACTCGACACGCCTCGGAACCGCCAACTCCTCATCGCTTCAATCTTGTGAGGATCCACCGGATACCCTCACCGACATACAATATGCCCTAGAAACACTACCTCATCAAGCGGAATTCACATTTCGTGAACTTGGCAAACAATCGCTCTCTCTCATGATCTGCAATACAATCCTCGGATGTTTCAGATGATCCCGCCTACTCCTCGAGTACACTAGAATATCATCAATGAACACTATCATAAACCGATCCGGTGGGGCTGAAATACCTTATTCATCAAGGCCATAAAAGCTGCCAGGGCATTGGTCAACCCAAACGGCATCACTAAGAACTCGAAATGCCCATACCTGCTCCTGAACGCACTCTTAGGCACATCGGCCTCTGCTATCCTCAACTGATAATATCCTGATCTCAAGTCCAACTTGGTAAACACTCGAGCTCCCTGCAACTGATCAAATAGATCATCGATTCTAGGCGGTGGGTACTTATTCTTGACAAAGGACCCGATTGTCGCCTATAATCGATACACAACCTCAATGTCCCATCCTTCTTCTTCACAAATAACACCGGAGCTCCCCTGGCTAAACACCGGGTCTAATAAACCCTTATCTAACAACTCCTGAATCGAGCCTTAAGCTCCTTCGCCCACCGGTGCCATCCTATATGGAAGAATAGATATAGAGCGGTACCGAACGAGGTCTATCCTAAACTCTATCTCCGATCCGCGGCAAACCCAGAACTCATCGGAAACACATCCAAAATTCCTAATCACGGAATATCCTCTAACCTCTTCTCAACTCAAATCCACCACGTGAACCAAATAGGCCTCACATCCTCCCCCGCATCAATCTCAAGGCACTCGAAAGGATATCATCCTACTGCATCGCCGACTAATACCTCGAAAAATGACTCTCGGTGACCGGAGATTCTAACACAACCTCCTGGTATAGCAATCCATCATGATACATGGGCGATAAGCGATCCATCCCAGAATCACATCAATCTCTCAAAGATAGCACTATGAGATCCGCACTCAACTCTGCTGATCAATCACTATCACACATCCTTGCGCACCTCTCCCAACATCGTCAGACTACCTAGAGGTGTACTCACCTCTAGCCCACACCGCAATCTCTCTCTATCACAATGCAGTCTACATGCCATATGCGGTCTGATGAATGAATGAGTGGATCTAGATCCATCAATGCATATGCTTCAAAACCATAAATTAGAAGCATACCCAACGACATCCGAGACTCCTGCGCCCCGCCGAAGTCACAGCATAGACTCGGCACGGGATCGCCGCCATTACTCGACCCTCGGATCTCATCATCGATCCTCCGCTCGGCCTCGACCTGCCTCGGCCTCTGAACCCGATCCACCCCACGGCTCTGCTGCGTGATCGATCGCAGATCTACCCATCGCAGATGGGCCTCTCTGATGAAGGACACTTTGAGCCGGTGGTCCATCGAACCACACTTGAGACAAGCTCCAGTAGCCTCCAAAGACTCTCCGCTATGCCTCCTCTCAGAACTCACACAACGGATACTCGTCCCGAACCTCCGCACTATCTGCGATCGCCACTAGCACTGGGCAACCGCCTTTGTCCAAATCGATCGCCTGCCTCCGCCAGACGACCTAAAAGTCCGGCTCGGGCGCTTACTCCTACTCATCGCTCGATCGCTACTCGATCTCTTGCCATGGGGCCTGACAGACTTAGCTCGCTTTGTCTCAAGAATCGCTCTATCCTCACAAGACCGCTCTCAACTCAAGAAAGCGCCCATGTCCGATCGGGCCAACTGTCACGGATCTCATACCGAAGTGCGCCTCAAATCTCCGACATCCGCTGACTTAAAGCACTCAAAGAAGGAGCATAACCCACTAGCTCGTTGAATCGCACCTCATACTCGACCACCGACATCCGCCTTATCTCATCAAGAAATTCCTGCATCTTCATCTCTAGATAATCCTTGGGCATGAAATTGTCTCTGAACGCCCGCAGGAAATCATCCCAAGTCAGGAAGCAGGACCTGGAAGAACTGCCCGGAACAGTCTTCCACCATCGGTAAGCTGGACCCTGAAGCAACGACACAACATAATCAAATCGCTCCTCTGAATCACAGCCCATCTGGTCTAGGACTCTCTCAGTCCTCTCTAGCCATCCCTCAGCCTCTGCAGGGTCGGTACTGCCATAAAAGTCGACCGCTCCCTGCTTACGCAGTTTATCAAACCTCCTCTCCCGTCTCTCGGGAACTCTGGGAGGCAACTCATCAGAACGAGACATAGGGGTCTCTCTACTAGCTCCCACGGATCCTAGGTCAGCTGGTTGATCCACTTGATCCCCAAGAACGGATGACCTACAATAAAATCACAATTCTGATCAATTACCGCTTTTCGCACTGATATTCAGGCCTAAAAGACATTATGCCCAAAAGATGCCAAACCATGCTTTGATACCACCTAATGTAGCGCCCCCTCACCGTAGGATACACACCGGGACGCCCGTGGGTTGTTCCGACGTATATCTCACGCTAAGGAAGTGCTACGATCGCAAACGATCACTAAACACTCGCATGGTATCAATATAAATAAACAGCATCATTGAATTCACTGAAATTAAAACCATAACAATAATTTTTCATTTCATAAATCAATCCAAAATATAGACACATCTATCAGTCCCTACATATCACAATACAAGATCTCAAAAGGGAAACCGATAAAACATCTATACTAGGTCATCCCAAAATAATGTCCCAAAAGAAGTCACCCCGGTGACCAACTGCGATCCATCACGACTTGATCTCGAACGCCACCGCAGAAACGTCTATCACGGAGCTAGAGTCCTACTAACGCCGTCTCGAAAATATATTGCAATGTTGGGTGAGTTTATGAACTCGGTGAAACCATCATCGATGGTTTACCCAACACACGCAGATACACATAATATATCTCATAGATATATATATATTTTAACACAATTTATAACACTATCAACACTTTACACGTTTTACATTAACACTATGTCACTACTCAAACATGTCAAGGCACAAATCACAATATCACATATCTCTCGCATTCTCAATCACATTGCACAATCAAATGCATAAGTATGCAAATTCCCTTTTATGACGTTGTTGTGGTGGCGTCAATATTCACATTTTGGCAAGTAGGAGAGCCCCGGGGTATGCACCAACGCCCACTCACTTTAGGAATAGGAGAGCCCTCTGGTATGCATTATTTCCTTTTCACAATAATCACAATTTAGGCAAGTAGGAGAGCCCTCGGGTATACACTATCGCTTTTGGCCCTAGGCCCTCTCATCGATAATTGAGCTCAAAGCTTTGAATCATCTGCGCCTAGTCACAATCTGTAAATTTTATCGCTTATTATCATGCTAGGCATGCACTAACAATATATCACTTCGCTCTCTTGTCACGGTCATACACTTGCTCATATCACTATACTCGGTTCACTATCACAAGTATTCACATTTGTAACACATTTCACATGTATCTCATCTTATTACACTCAACATACCGAACACTTATTCACATTCACACAATCACTAATATCTATCGATTTAGCTCATTCACTTCGCATTTATAACACTCACTTTTACACTTAATTTACACATATTCACAAAGATATGTAATCACTTAAAAGTCGAGGAACCAACTAGGTTACTCACCAGTAACTTCCGAGCCATCGCTCGAAGTCCCAAAGAATGTCCGTGGTCCGACGATCCAACGCGCTCTATAACAACACAAATAATTTCTCATCACTATATACTCAATTTCATGAATTCACTAATGCACATGTCTCAATTTGAAATGATATGATGCATGATCATGATTCCCGACTCTCAAATCCAATCTCACTATCTCTCACTTCACAACCGCAATTCACTATTCACTAGGCCTATCTCACTCATGAAGTCCTCACTTCAAACTCTAATTGTCACATTATAACACTTAGGTCACATTTGATACTAGATTTGATTCACTTTCGATAATTCATGATCTCTCTAGAATAATTCAACTCTCAATTACTGTCACACTTGTAGACCTCTTTCTCTAGTTCACAACGACTCAAAAATAATCTCAATTGGAGGTCTACACTAAAAGTTATGCTCAAAAGACTCAACTAATCCACTTCAGCATTTCACTCCCTCGTCGCGACGCATGTCTCTTCGTCGCGACGTACAGGTCATTTTCTCCGTGCCTCGTCGCAACGCCTACAACCACACGTCGCGGCGAATAAAGCCTTCCGCTAGTCGCGACGCCTCATGAAGCTCATCGCGACGTACCAGTTTTCACGCTCGTCGCGACGCATTATTAAATATTTAATTCCTACGTCGCGACGTGCGACTGGATCGTCTTCTCCGATTCTCATTTTCCGCCATTAATACACCCTCAAACCTCATTTAAACCCATTCAACTACTCTACTTAACTCATTAATAACCATAAATGCAACAATCAACACAAATAACAACATTAATCACAATAAAACTTACCAAAACAACGACCGATCGAAACCCTAGAAAATCGCAACGTCCGAAACCTCCAAGCTTCAATCCCTCTCTGAATCAACTCTCAATCCTCAGCCATAATCAACTTCACCAAGCTCTCTACAACTTTTTCACTCACAATAAAGAGAAACTCACGAAATCTCCGAGGAGGAAGCTCACGATCGACAACATTTAAGGAGAAGGGAAAAGGAAAAGGTTCTTCAACCCTAACTCCCAAACCTCTTATATATATATATACTGTAATGATTTCAACCGAGACTCAAAATCTATCATCCTCAAATCACTTAATTTCAATCTCTAATTTCACCGACTCATCACAAAATTTCTCAAACTCACAGATCTAATTTTTCAAACCATTAGTCACTCACTTTCGAACCGAATTCACGATTATCGCCTCTAGGTCCATATTTAGGTCCGATCACATATCTCTAAAATTCGAGAAAAAGTCCCAAAATTTCTAAAAATATAAGACACTAGATTCTATACTCAAATCTCAATTTAATTAATTCAACTACTCACTTCAAATTATTTCTCAGGTCCTCAATAAATCCATTCCTCAATTCTCAATAATTCACTCTTCACATTTCTCACAATTCACAAAGCAACTTATGACACAATTAAATGTTGGAATAATCATGAATGCATGTCACTATATATATGCATGTGCAATTTAACTCATGTCACTGAGGCAGAATCACTATACGTGCAATTCAATTATGAATGCACTCACTGCTCACTCATCCAAATTACCGATATGCCCTCACATCGGTAACGGGATGTTACAAAATCTTAAGCTCGCATTCCTTTTTAACTTAAAAAGATAAAGACACTGTTGTTCTTGTCTTCAAATATCTTTTTTGAGACTTTCTTCATATTCTGGAAGCTTCATTTCTTTTAGAGATTTCTCACCCTCACAAAGCAAGCCTTGCTCTCATTTTTATCTTGCTACGTTTTTTTGTTATCTTCTTCACTATAACTGAAATACCTAACCTTACAAGTCTTGACTGTTGATGATCGGGTATTATTGGAAAGCTAAGGTTCACATGATCTCGAAGGTTTTGAAGCTTTAGATAAGTAAGCATTTTATGGTTTTTCATTATTGTATAAGATGAAACATGCATCATGTTAGTTATACGTTAAAGTTATAAAATGAAATGTACATGTGCTGAAACATGAGTAAAAAACCAGAGTATACAACATGTGTTGATTTTTCAGATTTGATGATAAAAAAATGTTATGAGGTGGTGTTAAAATGAATTGTAGAGTTGAAAGATCAATGAAACCGTGTATAAAAAGAGTGCAGAAATTTCTGGAGATATGAAAGATGTTCTATCTATTTTGTTACTGTTGAGATACGTGTATATTGACCTTCACCATTGTTCACACAAATTTCTGAGTGTTAATACAAATGAACAAAAATAAGTTTAGAAACAAGAAATAGGTGTAAGTAGGGATGGCAATGGATTTTCAACGCGATTAATATTCGCACTATCCGATCCGAAAAAATGGATATGGAGGCTAAAAAATAGATTTTAAATGGATGTTGAAAAAATGGATGTGGATATGGATTTGGATATGAGTCTAGTGATAACCCGAACTATGGATACCCATATCCTACCCGTTTTTTGTTAACTCTATTTTTTTGTTTTTTTTGAATATTTATGGTTAAATATAATAAAATATTAATATTTTACAACTTTAAAATCTCCACTTTATTCCTCAATACTCACCTTTTCATCATATTTTATTTTCTTATAGGATGATAATAATGTAAAAGATATGGAGATGGAGATGGAGATTTGAATATTGTGGAGTTCACACAAAATAATTTGAAGTTTTAGATATTTCAATCTTTGTTCCAGTTCTTAATTGGGAAAAATATATGTTGTCTTTGTATTAGACATTATGATTTTTATTATTTCAATTTTATGATTTTTAAGACATACAAATCAAAATCTTGACTTATTATTATTAAAGTAATTTTGATTTGGAGCATTCGCAAAAATTTGCTATTTATATTTTCTATTTAGAAGTTATATTTTTATGTGCTATACAACCTGATGGATATCCAAAAACTCGCACAATTCAATGAATTTGGATATGGGTAGTAAATCGTAAAAACCGATGGATATGGATATGGGTTGAGTCATAAAATAGATATGGATATGGGTTGAGTAATACCCAAACCGAACCCTACCCATTGCCATCCCTAGGTATAAGGTGATGTCTGGATATGAGAAAGAATGATTAAATGGATTGTTAGAGAAGAAAATGAAAATGCAGAAAAATGAAAGAAGAAATGCAGAAAATGTGAAGAATGTATGTGAATGTGATTCCGTTTTTAGTGTTTATTTTTTAATATGGAATTTGGATTTGTTTTTTGATGGTTTGAGTTGAATGGAAGTTGAAAATGGGGTTGAGTTAAGTTAGAGATGTTGGTCTGAGTAGAGGAAAAGAAATGAAGAAAAAGAAGAAATTGCAAAGGTTCGGAAGGAGAAGAAAAATTGCATTTTTGGAAGAGAAAAAGGAAAGTACGATCATGCTTCTGTACAATTGTGACTTTCCTTTAACGTTTAGAAAGTCGCGATCATACTGGAAAACGATTGTGACTTTCGAAAGGTGAATGAAAACTCGCGATCGTGCTTCTGCACGATTGCGACTTCTTTGGAACATCCTTCAGTATTTTGGATATATCTTCTTCTTCTGACCTCCAAATGACATAGAACTTGAACCATTGGACTTTTAACACACTAATATACATCTCCATTGAAAATCTTAGCCATATGAAATTATTTGTGAGAGATTGAGCGGAAAATGTGGGATTAGTCTGATGAGGTGTGCACGTGCATTGAGGTCTTATGGCTGTGATTTATTTTTGTTGGTGTGAATGGGCGTGCATTTTGGTTACACGCCTATGACTCAGTTTTGTTGTGATGCATGGCCTTGAGTTTATGTTGCACAACCATGACTTAATTTAGTAAGGTTATTGGATTTAAGATGAAAATGTTGAGAAGTACTGAAATATGATAACTGGTATGATTTCACTGAATATGCTTTGATATTTAGGTTATATCTTGATTTGTGGATTTACAAATGAGATGATTTTTTATCTGGAGTAAACTAGAGGCATAGGGATACAAAGTATATGAAGAAAACAAATTTTAATTCATTCTCTAAGACTTTCAATTTCTGGATGGAAGTTGAGTATAATATACTATTTCAGTATAATAACAGTCTGAAAATGTTTGGGGTATAACTTTCAGATTACTAAACTAAATTGAATGATTTTGGTGTCATTAGAAACAAACAATGGGAACATTTTTATAGAAGAAAGTGTTATCAAATTACTTTATCTTCCTTGTCAAAATGTTCACAGAAAATAGACCCGAAGGTATGGAAATTTGGAGAAATTTATAAGAACAAATGAGAGTTTGGATAATGTGTGATCTTGAAATAACATTAGTGAATGGATTGTTGATATCAAAGTACCAAAGGTATAAGTTTGTTTGGGAATAAAGATATTCGCATGATTGAAGTTGTGATTAAAAAAAAGAAGTAAAGTGTATCAAGTTAAAGCAATGAGAATTTGATAATAAAAGCAAATAATGCTAGAAAAGAAATGATGAGTAATTGAATTATGAAATGAAAATGAGCATAAGATATGAAGTTTGACTATATACCTGAGATTTTCATTGAACATGCATTGTACATAATCCATATACACATTTGCACATAAATAAATGTTTATAATTGTGCAAAGTTATTAATGTGTGTGTGCAATGTGTATATTGCATAATTTAGATGTGTAGGATAAACGTACAAATTCAGATGTTTCCAGAACTTAGAAGCAAATGCTAATCTAGAGCGTACTGTGAGTAGACCTTGATGGTCTTACTTCATTGTTTGTTTTGATTATGAATTGTGTGATTATGAATGAGAAGTGAATGTGATTGTATTGATTCTGGACAGTGAATGTTCGAGGACTTTGCTAATTGTGAAGATATTGAAGTGCTACTTGTATATGAATTTGATGAAATAAGTGATACATGATTTGATTGATAAACGTCTGCATATGAAAGAAAAAGTGATTCTTAAATTTAATGTTGAATGTTGAACTAAGGTTTGATGATATGTGAAAGTGAATAATTGCTCATATGTGATTGATGCATTTCATTACATGAATACATGAAAGATAAAGAAAGTTGTGATGGAGTAGCCTTCGAAAAGAGTTTAAAGCTCGTAATGTGAAAAGAGTCTAGAGCTCAGAAGTGATTAAGAGCCAAAGGCTCACTATGTCAAATGATCCGGTATCCTCAACAGATCTGAGATGCTTATTAATGATCCTAGTATCTACAATAGATACGAGGCGCTTATAAGCACTCGGTCACAACAAAGTAATAATTGAAAGCGAGTCTCATGAGCATCGCGATATGCATATGACATGTATGATTTAAATCATTTGAATAATTTTGAATGTGATATTTGTTATGTGATTGAGTGAGCCATCAAGGATGGTCACTTCATCGAGTTTGCAAAACTCACCCAAAATTTGCAATTATTTTCGTGCTCAAGAGTACCTGTTAGGCAAATAGGAGTATACCTACTGCATTCAAGAGGGATAAAGGTTAGGATCATATTGCATCTGTAGATGTCTTCAGCGTTTTTTGTTTTGAATTATGTTTTCACAATTGTTGTGTAATGCAAGTATAAAAATTATAGAGTGTAATAAAAATTGTGGAAAGTGATGACTGTAAATGAAAATGTTTATAAAATATAGTGGGCCCGAATTTGATTATAAATTTTTACATATACTTGTACTATTTTTTTTGAAAAATTTATATTGAGTTTCAAGTGTTCGACTGTTCTAGCATGCCACCCTTGTGGGGTACGTATTCGGATATCACTTAAGATGTCAGGTACGTGTCTTGCAAGGGTGGGGTGCTACATTATATCCCTAGAAGGAATACTGGGGACAATATCCTTATCTCCCGGGACTTGTTTAAATCTTACAACACTAAGAGTTCCATTAGTAGTTGTGCACTCAATGTTAAATTAAAAAAAACATTTGATTCCATAAGCTAGAGTTTCATTATCTTAGCTTTACAAGCAATGAGACTTCTTCCAATCTTCATTGCTTGGATTAAGAATTGCATTACAATTGTATCCTACTCAATACTAGTAAATGAGGAACCTATTAGTCTATTTAAGGCAACCATATGAGTAAGATAAGGTGATCTTGTTAGAGAAGTGCCTAAAGGCAATCCCTTTAGCGCATTTTGTTCATAGTCATGTATGCACTTTATGAATAAATAAAGCAAGGCATATTTCATTTATTTGATGTTCATTTTATTATGAATTGATAATGATCTTTAATCAAATTAATGAAGTCCCCGATATATGACATAGCATGAAGGAAATTATGATGCGATCATACTCACCGAGATTCCTATCATGTGCAATTATGTGTCAGTATCTAAATTATCCTTAGTCATAGGATTAACGAGACCGACATCGTTAATCCGGATAGACTAACACATGTCAAACTCCTTGATTGGATCAAGCAAAGGATCTCGTAAACTGTAAATATTGAGATATTTAGATTTGACATGTGGATGCTTACTAGTGGTAGTAAGTACATTGGATGACTCGCCATGAGATCATCACATGGATGTTCTATACAAATGTCGGTGATAATCTCATCATAGAATGGTACAAGTATCCTTAGACTTGAGGTATTCAAGGATATCTTGGACCGATTCGCACTTTGACTCCATTCCTTGTTGCCTTTCGAGGTCGCTCATAGGGTGGTGATTGGAGTGCATACTTGAGGTATTCAAGGTAATTGAGTAGCCAATATAGGATTCACCACTTCGAGATAAAGAAGAGATACCCATGGCCTCTTATCGGGATCATTACTTGAAGTCTCTGGCCGAGATACATATGTCATGAAGAGGGTCTTCATGGAAATATAAAGTAATGAGTCCTAGGACGAGAACCGATTACACTTGACTAGATTTGATCCGATCACCTAGTAAGAGTTGACACATTGCCCATACTCAAACCAAGTGGGGTATAGCATGGTGAAAGGACTAATTGCACAAGAATTGTCTATGGAAGGGTTCGTGATATGGTTTCATTAGTCAAACCAATTACTTTCCGGTCAATTGGGGTCATGATGTGTTCTAGATACCGCTCATGACTTGCTCAGATTAAGTGTTAATCTAAGTGGCCAACATAACCGGAACCTAATGGATCACACGATAAGAGTGACTCGGAGAATCAGAAATAGTTTCTGACGGAGATCCGATATCCGGAGAGCAATTGATTAAATGGATCCCGATGAGATCGAGATATGTCCCGATGTGATCGCGACATCGACATTCTTGAAAAGGGTCTCCGCGATTTTTACGCCGGGGCCGAGTAGGCGGTAGGACCGAATTCAGTGTGACTGGACCGTTTCAGTAATATATATACATACATATATATATATAATTAAATAAATAAATAAATAAATAAATAATATATATATATGTGTCACGTGGATGGAGGAGAGGATGAATGGAGAAGCTTCCATTGCTTAGTCATTAAAGTCATTAAATGGCAAATGACAAAATAAAAAAGGTGAGATGATGATGCTCGTATGAAGAATAAGAGTAGGTTTTGAATTAAAACCTAAGGCTTATGTAAGTGTTCTTCGTGGGTTGAAGAAAGAAGAAAGGAAAATTGTTTTCAAAGCTTCTTTCTCCATCAAGCTCTTCATCATCTTCAAGCTTCATCTTTCATCTCTTCCTCCATCATTGAATCACTTGCTCTCCAAGGCTAAGGTAAGAGCTAGCACTCTTTTCTTTAGTCTATTATTCCGGGTCAAAAGAGTTTGTCCCGTTAGATTTCGACCTCTGCGTGGATACCGTTAGAGACGGTCTCCTTTGGTCGTTATGGTTTGATTGTTTGTACATACACTTGGATCCTGGCTTTCGGGAATGTCCCGGGACTTAAAATTTTAAATTCCGCACTGTGTTCATGTGATGAACACCCCGGGTTTTTCCTACAGTGGTATCAGAGCCGCTTGTGTTGTATATTCAGTCGAAATGATAACTAGGTCGGAGTTCCTTTGTGAATTGAGCTGTGTAGCATGTTGCTTCTGTGAATTTCGAAATCAGTATAGACTTAGGGTTTTCGAAATTTTCTTCCATAGAATTGCTCATAAGATGTTGCTGAATGTGTCTATAAAAGGAAAAAATTTATCGATGTCGTTTGATATGGTTTTGCTATTTAATTCCCTCAAGTTTCGGATGCTGTCTTGTTGAACGTTTCTGAAATAGGTATGCTTGTAAATTCGAGAATAAATTCTAGAAATTTTTTTTTTCGGATTGGTTTTCACCGACATGTCCCTAAGATGTTTGTGAATGTCTCTGTGTATGGAAAATTGTTTTCAAGGTGATTTACTATTTATTTCCGAATTTCTTGTGTGCTGATGGGAATGTCTGTGTTGGAGAACACAGATTCTGGTTCGGCTAGATTGCTGAGGTTCAATGAGTTTTGTGGGAAATAAATCCTGAAAATTCATGGAGCATGTTGGAAACATGTTTTAACCTCTGTAATTTTCTCAGCATTTATCGAAATTGTTTCAATGATCATTTTGAGAAAAAGGTACAACTTAGCAGTTTTGAGAAAGTTGCTGGGTCTATTTTGTTTGGAATGATTGGTTGTGTATTTCTCATTTCCAATGCCTTGAATCATTTTTATAGTGATTAAAAATGTGTTATATTGATGTGGCATGCATGCCAAGTTGATATTCTTGAATTTAGGTTTCCAATAATTTTTGGATGTCGTATAGGTCACTTTAGCGTCTCGTTAGCTTATTTCGTTATCTTGGTTATTTTGGCCGTCGCAATTTTTGTGACAAGTGCCGGAGTAATCTTGATAATGTGTAGACTATCTAGAGCTATTTAGTATGATTATTTGGTGTCCTTGAATTATGTGGAAATCTAGTGATTAATGGTGGATTAATCGGTTTCAAGTTTTTCCTATATAGTTTGACTATAAGGCATGCATGATTTGATGAAAATGTTTCATTAGCACATTAATATAAAGGTTTATATACTTGTTATATTGGTGTTGTGAATTGGGAATGCTTGGATTGAGAATTAGCCGATTAGATAGCAATTCCAATGCATAATGAACAAGTCGACTTATATGTTCATAACTCGATTGTTTGGTAAATCAGATTTAATAAGTCGACTTGCACAATGATACAAGTCGACTTGTTAGCAGTATCAGATGCACAAGTCGACTTACACATGCATAAGTCGACTTATATAGAGCTATAACTCGACTTATACATATACAAGTCGACTTATAACATGCAAAGGCGGATGATGGGTGATTTTCAGATAGATTCAATGTGATTGATGCCATGCCCTAAATCGCACCATATAGTCATGGTGACTATGATTCTTGGATGAGATTAGAAAGATGAGACCTAAATCCTCAATTTAAATATGAAAACTAACGCTTCCATTAATATGGTAAGAACCGTAGTTCTTATAGGTCGAGTTGTTGGGCAAACTCAAGCTCGCCTATACTGGATATGTTCGAACCATGAAAATGAGATTTTCGGATTAATGGGTCGGTTTTTTGAAGCGTTGATTTGTTGGGCAAACTCAAGGTCAACGTGACAGAGGCGAATTGGGTAGGTACATCGATGTACACGATCAAGTGTTGATAACCCAATGTATGTGCATACATCAACCGTTGATAAGATCGGGCGATAGTTGCATTTGAGATGCAATTGGTATGTCCGATACCTACCGATTGACCTAAGATGGCTTGTTGGGCAAACCCAAGGTCATTCTTAGTAATGCCTGATATCGACCCACCAGGTCAATGTGCCATTTTATTTCTTGGATTCATGATGAGGGTTATGGATTCGTTGAAACCGGTGGGAGCCATATGTATGTCATTTAAGTCCTTATGGTCATACATTTAATTCTATTCTAACTTTCTTTCTCTCTATGTTTAGGTTGGTTGAAGATGTCGACCGATGTGAATCTTCGCATACTAATGGACTCAAACAAATTAATGGACCAAATTTTCGATTGGCTGCGAAATCGAGAATTGTTCTCGATCCGAGGATCTAGGATATATCCTTGATTTTCCTTCGGATCCACTTGTTGAAGGAGCTTCGATGATGATCAAGGCATATCGTAAGCATCTAAAAGATGTGACATAGCCACCGCATTATGCTTGCATCGATGTCACCGAGTGCTGTAGCGCAAAGATGAGTCAATGGATGCTCACACGATTGTGTTTCATCTTAGAGAGTTGTTTGATGAGCAAGCTCGGTCCGAGCAGTTCGAGACCTCAAGGTTGCTCTTTACAACGAAGATGACTCTGGTTCATCTCGCAAAGGCAATATGCATCAAGATGAATGGCTATATTGAGAGGTTGGTCGCCTTAGGTTTTGTGATGGATTGTGAGTTAAGTATAGACTTAATTCTTGTTGGCTTGTCAAATAGTTATTCACAGTTTGTGTTGAACTATCGGATGAACCAAATATCCACCACAATTCCCGAGTGATCAATCCGCCAGCAATGCAGTAATGTTGTCAAGCAAGATAGCAAGGCGTTGTTATTGGTGGGTTCTTCTTCCTCTCGCCCAAGAAAAGGAAATAGAAGAAGAAAAGGCTCGAAGCCAAAAGGAAGTGCAGCGAAAGGCAAGAAGAAGACCAAAGAGACTACACCAAAAGGTACCGCTTCCATCTTGGTAAGATCGGTCATCGGAGGCGAATCGCAAAGTCTATCTCGAAGAATCGAAGGTAAGAAGGCATCGATGCCTCGACTTCTTCGTGTATGTTTGTCATTGAGGTTAATCTGCTTCGATCATAACATATGGGTATTAGATACGGTTGTGGCTCACACATATGCAATGATATGCGAGGCCTCGAGGACGATGGCGGCTCATAAAGGGAGAAATGGACTGCGTGTTGGCAATGGAGCAAGGGTTCTTTGCATTAGCCGTAGGGACTTATGTTTTGACACTCCCTAGTGGGCTTGTACTTAACTTGGATGATTGTTATTTTGTACCCGTGTTAACAAAGAACATATTGTCTGTTTCTTGTTTAAATAGAGCTGGTTTCCATTTGTCTTTTGGTAACAATGGTTGTTCTATTAGCTCAAATGGAATGCTTTATGGTACTGGTACATTATGCAATGGAATTTACATATTAGATATGTCACATCTGGTTATGAATATCAATGAAGCTAAAAGACATAAAAGAGATAATTTAAAATCAACTTACTTATGGCATTGTCGCCTTGACCATATAAATGAGAGACGCATCGCTAAGCTCCACAAGAGTGGAAGTTTAGGGTCATTCGATTATGAATCTTATGACACATGTGAATCTTGTTTATTAGGTAAGATGACTAAGTTACCTTTTAAGGGAAAGGGTGAACGAACGACTGGATTATTAGATCTAATACATTCAGATGTATGTGGTCCGATGTCCATCCATGCCAGAAATGGTTGTTGTTACTTCATTACCTTTATCGATGATTATTCTCGATATGGGTATTCAGATTCAGATTCAGATTCGATGAGATACAAATCAAGCGTTTGAAAAGTTCAAACAATTCGAAATGAAGTAGAAAACTAACTTGAGAAAAGTATTAAAACATTACGATCCGATCGTGGTGGTGAATACTTAGACCAAGAGTTTTGGATTATCTCGTAGATAATGAGATTTTATCTCATGGATTCCTCCTTACACACACAAAGATAATGGTGTGGCAGAAGGAGAAATCGAACCTTGTTGGACATGGTTCGATCTATGATGGCTTTGCACAATTGCCAAAATCCTTTTGGGGTATGCACTGAGACAAATTGTTTACTTGTTAAGCAGAGTTCCATCAAAGTCGATTGATGTTACTCCATATGAGATGTGGACTAACAAGAAACCTTATCTTTCTCATTTGAAAGTATGGGGTTGTCCTCGCTTATGTAAAGCGGGACGCAATGATAAGCTTGAAACAAAATCGACAAGTGTTTGTTAGTAGGATATCCTAACTAAACAAGGGATATCAATTCTACCTTCACGAGGAACAAAAGGTGTTTGTTTCAAGGCATGCTGTCTTTTTAGAGAAAGAGTTTCTTTTAAAGAGGACGTTGGGAGCAAAATTGAACTCAAGAAGTTCAAGATGCTTTGAGAGACGCAGATCAATCGTCAACTCAAATCAGAACTCATACAGATGAGGTAACAGCTCAACCTTCTACTTCACACGAAATTGTGAGGTCAAGAGGATACGCCTGTTCTAGAGATATGGATTTCTTGTAAGTGAACAGAATGACGATTGCTCATAGAGGATGATGAGCCTACCACCTATGAAGAGGTTCAAGAGTTCGTAGTCCAAAATGGCTTCGTGCCATGAAATCAAATGGATTCCATGTATGAAAACCAAGTATGGACTTTGGTTGATGCACCAAGGATAAAACCTATAGGTGCAAATGGGTTTTCAAGAAGAAAACCGACATGGATGGTAATGTAATTACCTATAAAGCAAGGCTTGTGGTTAAAGGTTTTCGCCAAAGACAAGGAATTGACTATGACGAGACCTTCATCCAAAGAGAATGCTTAAATCCATTAGATACTCCTAGCCATTGCCGCCATTATGATTATGAGATATGACAATGGATGTGAAGACAGCTTTCCGAATGGAAATCGGCCGAGGATGTGTACATGACACAACCCGAGGGCTTCATTTCCGCTGATGGCGAAAAGGTATGCAAGCTTCGTAAATCCATTTATGGATTGAAGCAAGCATCCAGAGTTGGAATATCCGTTTTGATGAGACAATCAAAGAGTTTGGTTTCTCACAAAATCCGGATGAACACCGTGTACAAGAAGGTTAATGGAACCGCAATCGTATTCCTTGTGTTATATGTAGATGACATATTGTTACTAGGAAACGATGTCTCAATGCCGCAATCAAGAAAATTTGGTTGTCCAAACAATTTGCCATGAAAGACCTTGAGAAGCAACTTATATCCTTGGGATAAAGATTTATAGAGATAGATCAAGAGGTTGCTTGGTCTTTCACAAATAACGACATAGACAAGGTGCTAAAGAGGTTTAGCATGGAGCAATCCAAGAGAGGGTTTCTTCCCATTGTTCATGGATAACACTCGAAGTCTATGTGTCCTCGGACACGGGACGAGAGGATGCGTATGAATATGATCCCGTATGCCTCGCAGCTGATCTATTATGTACGAATGTTATGTACGAGACCCGATGTATCATATGCTCTAAGTGTTACGAGCAGATACCAATCGGATCCTCGTGAGGGTCATGGTGGTGTCAAGAATATCCTCAAGTACTTGCGAAGAACTAAGGATGTTTTTCGATATTTGGAGATGGAAATTCCAAGTGAGCGCATACAGATGCCGATTTTAACTGACAAGGACGACTCCAGTCCCAATCAAAGTTACGCTTTCACACTAAACGGCGGAACGGTCCATTGAAGAGTTCCAAACAGAGACGATCACGATTCAACGATCGAGGCAGAGTACATTGTCGCATCGACGCAGCAAAAGAAGCCGTTTGATCAAGAAGTTCATTATCAACTTGGTGTGGTTCCTAGTCGTGATGGACCCATACAGGTTGTATTGTGACAACAATGGAGCTATTGCGCAGTAAAGGAACCAAGGTCTCATCAACGATCCAAACACGCACTCACCGATACCATTTGATTCGGAGATCATTGCGGCGGGTGATGTCCCGATAGAGAAAATTCCACAGAAAGCGTAATATTGTCGATCCGCTGACAAAGCCATTGCCACGTAAGAATTTTGATTCTCATGTACTCGCTATGGTATTAGATACCAAGGCGATTGGCTTTAGGTCAAGTAGAGATTGTTAGAGAAGTGCCCCAAAGGCAATCCCTTTAGCGCATTTTGTTCATAGTCATGCATGCACTTTATGAATAAATAAAGCAAGGCATATTTCATTTATTTGATGTTCATTTTATTATGAATTGATAATGATCTTTAATCAAATTAATGAAGTCCACGATATATGACATAGCATGAAGGAAATTATGATGCGATCATACTATCGAGATTCCTATCATGTGCAATTATGTCAAGATTCAAATTATCCCTAGTCATAGGATTAACGAGATCGACATCGTTAATCCGGATAGACTAACACATGTCAAACTCCTCGATTGGATCAAGCAAAGGATCTCGTAAAACCGTAAATATTGAGATATTTAGATTTGACATGTGGATGCTTACTAGTGGTAGTAAGTACATTGATGACCCGCCATGAGATCATCACATGGATGTTCTATACAAATGTCGTTGATAATCTCATCATAGCAATGGTACAAGTATCCTTAGACTTGAGGTACTCAAGGATATCTTGGTAATCGATTCGCACTTTGACTCAATTCCTTGTTGCCTTTCGAGGTCGCCATAGGGTGGTGATTGGGTACAACTTGAGGTATTCAAGGTAATTGAGTAGCCAATATAGGATTCACCACTTCGAGATAGCAAAAGAGATACCCATGGCCTCTTATCGATCATTACTTTAAGTCTCTAATACGAAAGATACATATGTCATGAAGAGGGTCTTCATGGAAATATAAAGTAATGAGTCCTAGGACGAGAACCGATTACACTTGGACTAGATTTGATCCGATCGCCTATTAAGAGTTGACACATTGCCCATACTCAAACCAAGTGGGGTATAGCATGGTGAAAGGGCTAATTGCACAAGAATTGTCTATGGAAGGGTTCGTGATATGGTTTCATTAGTCAAACCAATTACTTTCCCGTCAATTGGGGTCATGATGTGTTGCTAGATACCGCCATGACTTGCTCAGATTAATGTTAATCTAAGTGGCCAACATAACCGGAACCTAATGGGTCACACGACAAGAGTGACTCTGAGAATCAGAAATAGTTTTGACGGAGATCCGATATCTGGAGAGCAATTGATTAAATGGATCCCGATGAGATCGAGATATGTCTCGATGTGATCGCGACATTGACATTGCTGAAAAGGGTCTCCGTGATTTTTCACCGGCGAGGCCCGGTAGTTTAGTAGACCGACCCCAGTAGATGATCGACCGCTTCAAGAATATATATATATATATATATATAATTAATTAATTAAATAAATAAATAATTAATATATATATATGTGTGTCACGTGGATGGAGGAGAGGATGAATGGAGAAGCTTCCATTGCTTAGTCATTAAAGTCATTAAATGGCAAAATGACAAAATAAAAAAGGTGAGATGATGATGCTCGTAATGAAGAATAAGAGTAGGTTTTGAATTAAAACCTAAGGCTTATGGAAGTGTTCTTCGTGGGTCAAGAAAGAAGAAAGGAAAATTGTTTTCAAAGCTTCTTTCTCCATCAAGCTCTTCATCATCTTCAAGCTTCATCTTTCATCTCTTCCTCCATCATCAATCACTTGCTCTCCAAGGCTAAGGTAAGAGCTAGCACTCTTTTCTTTAGTCTAGCTATTCCCTGTCAAAAGAGTTTGTCCGGTTAGGTTTTTCGACCTCTGCGTGGATACCGTTAGAGACGGTCTCCTTTGGTCGTTATGGTTTGATTGTTTGTACATACACTTGGATCCTGGCTTTCGGGAATGTCCTGGGACTTAAAATTTTAAATTCCGCACTGTGTTCATGTGATGAACACCCCAGATTTTTCCTACAGATCTATTATCACCTTTCCTCTTTGTTATCTGTATAGAAGTATTTTACAAACTCATCAAAAACAAAATAGGGAAAGAGGTCTCTTTCAAATACCATCATAGGTGACAAAAGCTAAAAATCTTCCAGCTTTCCTTTGCAGATGATATTTTCCTACATTGCAGAGCTAACCTTAAATTTAAACAACTGCTATTGGGTGCCTTGGAGGATTTCAATCTTCTCTCTAGACTTAATTTCAATCCTCAAAAGTGCTCTCATATCATCTCCTCAGGACACTACCACTAGGTGCAGATGCTTTTAAGTAATAGGGGCCTCACTTAACAAGAGTCTCACTTTAAATATCTTAGTTTGTCTGTAGTTGAAAAGAAGCTCTTTAAAAAGGATTGCCTCCCTCTCCTCAATGCAATGAATAGAAGGATTCACAATTGGTGCAATACTAGCTTATCCTATAGTGAGAGACTTCAACTAATTATCTCCATATCGAGCAATCAATACACTTATCGGATCTCCCAATTGTCTTAAAGGAGTTGCTTCGCCTCTTCTTACAAATAATCTACAAACCTTTTAGTCGATATCTCTTTCGGTTTCATTTTCTTTCTTTGCTAGTGCTAATGCTTCGCTTCTCGCCGCCTCCGCCGCTCGAAGCCTGACTAACTTCCCTATCCTTCGCCTTCTGCTGATTCTCTTGCAGTACTATTCTCCGTTTCAATGGAATCTCTGCTTACACCCTATTCGAGAGCTCTTCCTAAACTTGTGATGAAAGATATTGAAAAACTTTCAGATATTTCCTTTGTAGTGGAGCAGGAAAAGATATAGAATTCCTAAAGTGAAATGGGTAGTAGTAAGTCATCCTAAGAAATTTGGAGGCCTAGGTATCAAGTCCATAAGTGCACGAGTAAAGTAATGCTCATAAAGAGACTTTAGATCCTATGTTCTAAAAATGAAAGTCTATAGGTGAATCATATGAATACTAAGAAAGAAATCTATATGGAACTACAAAGTTAACCTAGGATCTCTTAGACCCTCAAATCAATTTCTACAAATGATGGAGTTAACCTATCCTCAAATCAAGCATAAAATTGGTGATTGTGGTAGGAATTTGTAATATCTCATCACCGATGGAAGGGTAGAATAGTCATTTGAACGGGTTATGAGTATTTAAAATTATTTTGCTATGTTCATGCATTCATATATACACATGAATAGTAAATTTTGCACATGTAATGATTGTACATGCATTCATGACATTTTCCAAAGATATGTGTCTCTAATGTGCTGATTGTGAAAAATATGCTTTTGTGCTTGAAAATTTAATTGAATGGGTTTTGTGAATTTTCAATTTTGGAGAATTTTAGAAATTTTTCTGAAATTTTCTGTAAATTTTCTGACTAGAAAATGCCAAGTGGCGATCGACCGTTAATCAGTAGTAAAAATACTATCCAATGGCACCGAAATTAGATACATGATTTTAGGAATTTTGATTTAGAGCCATTGGAATTTTGGGACAAATTGGAGTAGAAATTAAATTTTATCGAAAGGAAATAAGTGAGGGTTTAGAAGGTGACATGTTGATCCCACTTTCGAGACCCAACTACATACATCGCATTAATTATCCTTATCTAAATGTTGGATCCTGCTATCGAACCTAACCGGAAATGAACGGAAAACGGAACAAAGTACAAAGCGGAGACAAAATCTTCTTGCCATCAAGAACGGAAAATGGAATCGAATGGAAACGGAAATTTGGATCGAAACAAAATGCGAAGTTTAACAAACCGAAAGTAGCGAAGCGGAAGCAAATGCAAGCGAAGCAAGAACTCATCGAATCAAACGAGCAGATTGCAAAGCTTAAACGGAATCAAAGGCATACATCCGACATCCTAAACAATAATAAAAGAAAACTTATCGAATGAACATAATCGCGTTGGGAATCCTAAGACGCTCCAAAAACTGTTATGAATTTTTTTTTATTCTCATTTGTTTCTTTATTCCTTGTCTTTTCATTCTTAATCACTTTATTCCATTACATACAAACGCATCATTCTTATTCATTCCTTTTCTTTACTCAATCACTTTCAAATCATAATCAATCTTCTTAACATTAATACCAATCTCATAAATCCATCTTTCATACGCCTAAATTTTTATTTTCTTCTTTTCCAAATTATTTTCTAACGAAAATTCAAAAGATAACGGCTGCATTTATCCTAACCCAAAATTCCTGCAAAGGCAAATAAACACTTCTATAATCTCAACAGACTCGTAATCATCGGACACCCCGTCCTAACTCAAACACCAAAGAAAACACAAACCTAAATCTAATACTTCCATAATTCTCAACCATCATCATCAATCTCATTTCCTATATCCAAATCACAATCATCATATTTATAATCAATATACAATCCTCATCATTTATAAATGACAATCTCAATCTAAGTAACCATTAATGAATAACACAATTCCGTAAATCGAATATGCTATACTCAAATCCCTTTCATAACATAATTTCTTATGCAATTTCAATAATTTCATAAGCATCATAATTTAAATTTCTTATAATCCTTAATGGCTTTTCAAGCCATTTACAAACTTATACAAAGATCCAAATTACTCAAGATACAAAAACATTCACAAATCGAATCGATGTCTCGACAGTTTTTCATCCGATCTCCGTCAAACCCGGAGATAGGATGAAAGGGAAGAGCTTGAAAGCTCGTGGATAACACATTTATAAATCGATAAATAAGTCAAATCTTTTTTCATAATCTTTTGCCAAAGGGCTAATTTTTCAAACTTTATAATTTTTCAAACAATTTCCTCAAACCCATTTTTTTTCATATTTTCAAACTTTTCATAATAATCTCACTTTTCTCATTTTTCAAAACTTCTTGAATTTTTCATAAATATGAATGCAGAACACATAAACAAATCAAAACATATAACACATCGAATGGTCCTGTTCGGTCCAAATAGAACGATCGCACATTCTCAAGATAGCGGTCATGTGCAATCGTGAATAGAACGCATTACACTTTCTCAGATACGTCCAAAGTAGCCGTGAGGAGTCCGAATCGAGTCTGTACACTAGCGGCAGCCGGAGAAGGCTTAACAAGTAGAGACAAATAATGACTCACAAACGGACCGACCAAACCCACTTAACACATAACGAAAAATAATTCAGACGTTCAAGGCACTTTTGAAAATCTTGATTTTCCACACATTCACATAATGCATACAATTCGATCAATTCATCATTCAAATACTAATTTCAAAATCAAATCATTCAATCAGCAGTATAATTCAATAATGCATTTATGACAATTGAATTTAAACTTGTACCAATTTCTGAAATCATTCGAAATCATATTTTCCAACTTTAAATCAATTTTATTTTCAAACATTTCCAATAATCTATCAAGCATACAAAATTTTGCTTTCTTTCATTTTCAAAATTCATATTAAGCTTACAGATCAAATTATAAATATGCTACCCACCTAATTATTGCCTAAACTTGATTTCAAGCTCCAATTGATCCTCGCTTTCTCTCTTCCAAATTACCAAAACCTAAACCATAATCATCCAATTTTCACATCGAAAATACTTAATTTTCACAATCAACTTAGGAATTCACCAATTCTATTTACATTCAAGTTATTTCAATCTCCAATTTTGAAAATCCCCAATTTTCAAAATTGGCCTAAACCAATACACCCAAATTCAATCTCATAAAACATAATTTCTTCAAAATTAATCTCACAATTCATCAATTCACATTAATTCCAAACTATTTAAATCCTCAATTTCAAAAATCCCCAAATCTTAAAATTGGCCTAAACCAATTTATCCAAATTCAATACCATAAAATACAAATTCTTCGAAATTGATTTCATATATCATCAACCCATATCATTATCAATAATTTTACACCAAAATATCACAAAATCCTTCATCATAAAATTAAGCCTAAACCTAAATCAATTTTCCATCCAAAATTAAACCCAGCCTAAAGCATATATTTCAAAATTAACGTCATAAATCATAAACCCATCTTATATGCCATAATTCTAAACCAAAATTAATCAAAATCTCAAAGTAGAAAATTTCTCTTACCTCTTTCTTCCAAATTCAATTTTTTGGTTCCTTAGGAAGCTCTTATGCTCCTCTACCTTTTTCTCTTGGAACCATCCCAAAATCCTTAAGAAAACAAGTAGAAAAATCAAAATAACTTTCTCTCATCTTTTCTCCATACTGAAACTTCCACTCTCTTCTTATTTCCTCTTCTTTCTCTTCTTCTGTAATTTTCCAGACCATTCATCGCTTTTAATAGCTCAAAACGACAATCATTAATGAGTTTCATTAATTGATGGTCAAATGACCATTTTGCCCTCCATTCAAAACTTAAAATTACACTTACTTGCGGTTTGATTCAAGACTATCGATTTGAAGGAATTTGTCAAAACTTCCTCTCGAGAAATGTTCCTCTCACTCATACGAATCCAACGCCACTGACCGCGGCCAATTCGGAGTACCACATCAAAAGTTATGCAAAACAAAGGCGGAAATATCCATATTCTAACACATTTTCCATATACGATTATTTCAGTCCCAAAATTCACATTCTTAATCCCAGAATTGAAACTCAAAGTCTTCATAACAATTGTATCCTTATGTCTCTAGTTTAATTCAAAACAAGAATCGTCTCATTTCGATTCCCAGATCAAAAGTTATACTCAAATTACTCACAGTGTTCCTAATCCAAAATTACACCCCAATCCGAACTTAAATTCAAAATTAAAAGTCCTAAGGGCAAAATTGACATTTCATGTCTTCATATGATTTGTAGCCCTTTGTCTTATCTTTATTTCGCTTCAAGAATCGCTTTAATCGGATCTCTACAGATCCCGAATTTCACAAAACACTGAATCATGCTCGAAAATTTCCGACTCACTTTGATTAAATTAATCACCATTAATTTAATCTCAAAAGTTCACAAATTTCTTATAAATGAAATTCATTGTCTTAGGAATCCAACGCAAAAAGAATCAACTCAATCGGATGTCGGACGGAAAAGATATAGGCAAAATAGTGAGCAAAGGTCTGATTGAAAACAAAGAAATCAAAAAATTTAAGAAGCAAAACGGCTTGAGCAGCACGGACGCCCGTCATGAGGGCGAGGCGCCATTGCTAGGGCGAGGCGTCGCCTAGCGAGGGCGCACAGCTCATGAGGGCGAGCCTGCCTCGCGAGGGCGAAGAGAGCCCCGCCTCGCTAGGGCGAGGCGCCGCCTAGCGAGGCGCTAAAACTTTTCTTTTTTTTTTCACTTAAAATCAAAACTTCCAAATTCATAACTTTTACTCCCTAACTCCGATTTTGACAAACTTAGTCTCTATAGAAAACTTGAGAGAAGCTCTAAATCTTCCAAGAAGAACATAAACTCAATTCGACTCCTACGGAGTCCATTTTCCGTCAAAGATACTATCCTCTATACAAACTTGTAAAATCATACTTAATATTCCGAGATCGAAAAATTGCATACTTTATATCGAAATAAAGATCAAAACAAATCCTTCAATTCTCATGAAGAACATCAAAGCTCAAATAACCTCTAACTAGGTTAATTTCTCAGTCAAAGTTTTAACCATAATAAAAGTCAAACCCGATCAAACATAAACTTTGATTGATCATAACTTTCACTCCCGATATCGAAATATTACAAACTTTATGTCCACAAAAAGCTCTCAACATAATCTACAAGTTTCATGTAGATCATTTTATCAAATTTTGCCTCAAACAAAAGTCAACTCTCAAAGTCAAACATTCTCTCTCCAAAAAGTCAAACTTTCTAAATCCTTCATTTCAATCAACTCATCCACTTGACCATTCCTATTACTAACTCAAATTGTCACTCAAGGTTCGGGGTCCAACATGACATGTGGCAAGTGGCACTTGTCACTTGCCTAACATGCCACCTTAGTTGCTTAGGTTAATAAAAAAAATCATGTCTTGTGAGTTGTACGATGCTCCTCCTTTGAAAGAATTAAAAGTGACTTAAATGAAGTTCCTCCTTCATAATCCGTAGCTCTCTCTTATTCTCTCTTATTCTCTCTTGTTTCTCCTTCGTTGGTTCTCCACCTTACAAGAAAGCTCTTCTTTGTTACTTGCTTACTCTTCCTTTATTCACACATAAATCTAAACCTAAGCTTTGTGATGATGATAATCGTATATGTGTTGGAAGGAGAGAAGTTGGTGTCTTGTTGAAGAATTGAAGAAAGTGGAAGCTTAAGTAGGTAAGGTTGTGTTTTATGTTCTCAATTGGTAGTTAAATGCATTAATTGTGGTGTTATGTAAACTAATTGCATGGGATTGTGCTTTGATTCTATGGGTAGGTTATTTTCATTGGTTGATTTATGATTGATTGAGGATGAATGATATGTCATGGGATAGGTGAATTGAGTGTTTTGGATTGATTTTAATGATGTTAGATGAGTGTTTATTAAAGGAAAATGATTGAGTGTGTGTGCTGCAATTTTGTGGACTAATGTTCAAGGATAGTTTGTGAGTTATTTATGGTAGATATATGAAGTGAATTGAGCGAGAAGTGGGTTAGAAATGGTATGGAAGATGTAGAATGTGAGTTAGGCTGTGAATCTGGAAAATTTGCTTTGTATATGTTCCAATGATTTGGTCATAACTTTTTATATGGTTATGTTATCGAGATGAGGTTTCGCTTGAATTAAACTTGAGAAGTTTAGCTAGAATTCTTATGAAGGAAGTACTATCCAATTGTAGCTTTAAGGGTTCTGAATTTTGCCTTAAAAGTGGACAATCTGTGCAGGGTGAATAGTGCTATATTTATGATTCTAACATTGAAGATTTGTGACCTGAAACTTTGGAAAATTTTTCTAGGCTAAAGTAGAAAGATTTTGTGAAATTGGTCTTCATGAAAGTTGAAGATTTTCTTGTTAGCTATCTATCTCCACTAAGTATGACATTTTTCGATTTTGAGGTTGAAAGTTATGACATGTTAACTTTCAGATGGTAATTCATATATTAATGTGCTTTGTGTGTGAAATGTTTCTAAGTATGGGTTTTGTGGTTATTGTACTTTGAAGCCAATTCTGTACTGTTATGGTTTAAATTAGCTCAAGTAGTCTTATAAAAGTTGTAGAGGAATGTCTTAGCTTTGTAATAAGGTATAATATGCTAATTTTGGATGTAGGGATTGATGTTATGAATTTTAAAGTTTGGTTATGGTTTAGGTGAAATTATGGGACAGAAACTTTGATTGAGATTTTGACCCATTTAGAGGTTCAAATTGCCTTTAAGTGCTTCATGACAGTTTTAGATTATGTTTTGATCTTTCCATTGATGTAAAGTATGGAATTTTGGACCATGGAATAGGAAGTTATGATTTTAGAAGTTTCTATTACTTGTTTACATGATCATTAGTGGACAGAAACTTCGAAGTGGTTTTTGACTCCCTTAGAGGTCAAATTGATTTTTCAGTCCTTCATGAACGTTGTAGGTTGCATTATGATATTCTCATTGATATAAAGTATGTAATTTTTGGCTAAGGGGATAAGAAGTTATGATTTTAGATGATTGAGGTACGCTTTGGAGGTGAATGTAGGCAATAACTTTGATTGAGTTTTGACACCCTTAGAAGTGGAATTATTTTCAAGCTCTACATAGAAATTGTAGAGCTTTGTACTTTCCATTGATACTAAGTTTGCAAAATTTGGACTTGGATTGCAAATTATGCATGTTGAAAGAAGAGGGATCAGTGAAAATTTGTAATAAAAAAAATATTTGGCGATTTCACCTCGAGAGGGTGCGAGAAAGTAGAAGTCAAAAGTAAACCCAGCTGCTACTTTTTCATTTTATTCTTTTTAATTAATTTATTAATTTATTTTTATTTTTAGGAAATGTGACCATTTCTCATTCTTTTGTGAATAACTTTTCCAACCGACCTCCGATTGACCTGATTCTTGAGGCATCGGATTCGTGAAATATTTAATTTCATTTCTATGTGAAATTGTGAATTTTTAGAGATGAAATTGACGTAGATTGATTAGGTCAAAGTAAAGGAACCGAATAGTTATTTTTCTGGTTCGTGTTTTAACAATAATTGGACCTGTATAGGTCGAATTGAGTGATTTTGGTGTCTATGAATATCTAAAATTTAGAGCAAAATTTTGTGATGAGAATTTTTGGAATAATGCTGGGAATGTCATGATCATGCATTGTACACATTTTAATTTCTCCATGTGCATTATTAAACATTTCTGTTTGTATACTTGGTAATATTGGTGTATTTTAATTGTTATAGAGGCGCGTTTGGAACGTCAACCCATAGACGTTGTCGAGACTTCCAGGCATTAGCTTCGGAAGCTATTGGTGAGTGACCTAGACGGTTCTCTCAATTATTATTTGCTTATAATACTGTGGTGAATAATGGTGGATTTGAGAATTGTTTCTGATTATGAATTTCGCATGTATGTCCATGTATCGGGGAGCTATGACATGAAGTGCTACTTGTATGTGAATTTGTGAACTACTTGCTTGAGATGTGATAAATTGTGAAACATGTATTGGTTGTGATGTATATACTGCTTAATTGTGACATGTGCATTCCATGCATGAATGCATGATCAGATAATGACAACAGGATCGGAGTAAATGATCGAGAGCTACAAGCTCAACGATTGTATTCGGCCTCGAGCCCCACAAAGGATTCGTAGCCTCAAGCTCAATGATTAATGTGCCCATATTGGGACAATTCAGCACTCAACACAACAACGAAATAAATTAGAAAAGTGTCACATGCGATTTCATATGCATTTGATTTAATCTTTGATTGAGTGAAAGGCAAAATGCCTTATGCTTGTGTAAAAAGAAATGTCATAATCGATGTGATCACGTGGTACTTCGATGTATGTGAAATTATGAAATAACTGTGATATGCTTGATTGTTGCATGAATTGAGGAACCATCGATGATGGTTACCTCATTGAGTTCGCAAACTCACCCAAAATTGCAACATATTTTTCAAGATCGAGAGTAGACTCCTAGCCCGTAGGACTTTTCGTCGTAGATCGTGTTGGCAAGAGAAATCATGGCTCACAAAGTTGGTCACTGGAATTTTGGGATGACCTAGATAGAACTGATGTATTTTCCCTGTTTATCTAGCATGTTGTACTAGGTTTTTTGGAGTGATGTACATACAGTAATCGCTGACTGATGTATAAACTTCTGATTTTGATGAAATGAAATGAGGAACAATTTGGTTCAAAAGTTTGTGATTTTATATCGATGTTTTATTATTATGATGCCATGTGAAGTACAAGAGTGATTGTTCGTAGCTCACCCTTATCGTAGGATATGTATCGAATGACCTACGCTGCCCTTTGGTACCTCGCAGTAAGAGACGCTACATTTAGGTGGTATCGAGCATGATTGGCATCTGTTGGGACCGTTAAGTCAAAATGACTTTACATTAATAATTTTGATGAAGTACAAATAATGTTAAAAATGTATTTAAGAATGAAAAGTGCATTTATAGATGAAAAATGCATGTAAGATAGAAAAGGCATTTAAGATAAAAAGCGACGGAGAATGAAAACATACGAAGATAAAAAACAAACAAAGAATAAAAGTAGACGATGAAAAATGTACTAAGATCGAAAAGCGTAAGAAAACCAAAAGCGCATTTAAAGAAAAGGCATTTATGAAAAGTAGATGGAAGCAAATCAAGAATCAGTTTGAGTTAGTTACAGAACTCAACTGAATAACCGTTTCTTTCAAGATTTAAGAAGCAAGATTCAAGAAGCAAGATTCAAGAAGCAATTGAAGAAGAAGGCTATAAATATGAGTCGACGTCGAAGATTGCAAAGTTAGATGATATACATATACGTGAACGTTAAAAAACTTACTTGAGAGTTTATTGTGCAAATAGCTAGAGCTATATTACTGTAACGAAGTTCAAAACATCTTTCTGTAAGAAAGTAGTACAGATAGCCTACATAGGTTAAGAGTAAAAGAATACTGAGTGTAAAGAGACCTGAAGAGGCTCAGAAAGAAAGAATACTTGTAAAGTTGTTGAGAGATAGTGAAATCGAGAAAGACATCTGAGGACTGGACGTAGCCCACAGTTTGAGGTGAACCAAAGATAAAATTATCAGGTCAACTTCTCTATCCTTATCTCTCATCATTTAAAGTTTCGTTCTTACTTAATTTTTTAAACAAGCTTTCAAAAAATATGATTAACTTTGATTTACAGTAGTTCTTATGAAAAGAACAAGTTTTTCTTTTCTTTTGACAAAACGTTTTTAAAGGTTCATCAAAAAGGAGAATACACAATTCCACCCTCTTCCTGTGCATTCATACATTGTATAATAAGCATTGTAATAACGCAGTGATTCACTTCAATTGGTATCAAAGCTCTGTGTCCAAGGATCATCAGAATAAAGTGTGGATCAAAGATTATGGCGAATCACATACGACATTGCAGATGGTGCCTCACCACTAGACCTCCAAAGATTCAATGGAGAAGACTACCATTATTGGAAAGATAGATGCAACTGCTTATAGAATCTACTCATGTTGGCCTTTGGAACGTGATAGAGAATGGACCATACACACTAGTAGATGAAGAAGGAAATCTTATTCCACTAATCGATGGAAGGTTGATCAAAAGGTGAGAATTCAACCGAACTCTAAAGCGAAGTTTTTCTTGAATTGTGACCCAAGGTAAGTGAGTATGACAAAGTCCACGGATGCGACATCGCAAGGAGATGTGGGACACGTTATCCATCGATATGAAGGCACAAATCAAGTCAAAGAATCCAAGATAAGCATTCTTGTGCACCCGCATTTAGCTTTTGAAATGAAAGATGAAGAAAATATTGATCAAATGTTTGGAAGATTTCAAACAATTATCAATGGATTGAAAGCTCTCTAAGAACTTACGACAACCAAGATCACGACGAAGATCTTAAGAAGTCTTCCAAAGAGGTGGAGACCAAAAGTTACCGTTGCAGGTGAAGCTAAGGATTTGAGCGCATAAAGCTCGACAAGTTGCTCGATCACCGCAGATTCACGAAGTTGAGCTCGATGTCAAGACAAGCCCAAACGGACAAGTCAATAGATCAAGGTCTGATAGAAGAATCACAAGACTCAAAGGAGGAGAAAGTCATCAAAAGCATTAAAGATTGAAGAATCAAAGCATGATGATTCCAAATAATCGTAACAAGAGTCAAGTGATGAAGATGACGAAGTTATCTTTCATTTCCGTGAAGATCGACGGATGTGGAAGAAGAAGTCCAAAGGAAGTCAATTCTTCAAGAAGAACGACAAAGATGATGGAAAAGTGGAAAGACATCCATCATATGCTATGAGTGTAATCAACCTCGACATTACAAGTCCGAGTGTCCTACTCTAAAGAAGAAACCAAAGAAGAGTAGAGTAGGCAAGAAAAGTATGATGGCAACTCGAGAGGATCTAGATTCATCTAAATAAGATACAAGCCCGAGACATCGTAACACGAATATTTTCCTAGTAGTCAAGAGGAAAGTGATGAGGAGGTAACGCTCAATACGATGACCGATAATGCATATTCAAAACTACTAGAAGACTCTCATGCTATTCAAACAAGACAAATTGTTAAAGAAAAAAGTATGTAGAAAACCTTAAAATACACAAGATTTAGATAGAATATACATGCTTGAAACATCAAGTAGAAGAAAATAAGAAAAGAAAGCTATAGATAGATCTCAAGAGATCAATCACTGAAGCTTAGGATTAAAAATCTCACCGATTTAGCTACAAGGAAAATGAATGAGATGTTAGGAAAATGTAGACATCCGAAAGTGATAAAACCGATTAGGGTTTACAAGAAATAAGCCTCAACATGAAAGAAAGTTTTTCTTTAGAAAAGAAGTATCACCAAAACGCTGCTCATCAACAAACTTATAAAATGCATCAAATGAATCATTATGCATATTACTAACCCAATAGACCCAAGAAAATATGGGTACCAAAAATAAAATAGTTTCTCCCGCAGATATCCTTCCTTGGAAGATGCATAAGCATCGCTGGTATTTAGACAAAGGATGCTCATGACATATGACGGGAAGAAGGTCTATGTTCCTAGATCTTCAAAGATAAAAGGGAGGATCGGTAACTTTGAGACAACCAAGAAGGCAAGATAATTGAATCAGTAAAACAGTAAAGATTCCTTTGCATGCATTGATAATGTGTCGCTTGTTGATGGTCTCAAACACAACTTCATTAGTGTTTGGCCAATTGTGTGATTCCGTTTTGAAGTCACATTTAATCAAAATCTTTGTGAAGTTAAAACAAAGATGGGTCTATATTCTTTTCGCCAAGAGAAGAAATAATCTTTACAAAATTGATTTAGAGGATTTTCAAAATCAAAATATTTCATGTTTTTATCAATCAAGAAGAAAGACTAATCGACATAAAAAGCTAGGTTATGCCGGCTTTAAACATATTTCAAAGTTATTAAAACATGATTTGGTAAGAGGTTTACCAAAATAAGTTTTGACAAAGAGTTCTTTTTGTGAAAGTTGTCTTAAAGAGAAACAAGTCAAAACATTGTTTTTTCTAAAATTTCGTAACATCTTCTAGACTCTCAGAGTTGTTACATATGGATTTATTTGGTCCAACTAGACGATAAGTCTCATGAAAGAAATATGGACTTGTTATTGTTGATGACTTTACTAGATTTTGTTAGATATTATTTTGTCAAACAAAGATGAGTCTTTTAAGTGTTTTAGACCCTTTCCGTAAAGCTGTAATGAAAAAGGAATGATTATAAAAGATCGTGAGTGATCATGGTGAGAATTTGAGAATGAGAAGTTTAGAATATTTTGTGAGGAGAATGGAATTTTCCACAATTTCTTTTGCTCCTAGGACTCTCAGTTAGAATGGAGTTGTTGAAAGGAAGAACATGACGATTCAAGAAATGGCAAGGACTATGCAGTGTGAGATGAATCTTCCTAAGTACTTCTGGGCAGAAGCTGTGAATACAGCGTGTTACATTCAAAATAGGATATTGCTGCGACCATTGCTGAAAAAAACTCCTTATGAGTTATGGAATGGAAGGAGACCGAATATATCTTACTTTCATCCATTTGGTTGCAAGTGCTCTATTCTGAATACAAAGGAATTGTTGGATAAGTTCGATTCAAAGACCTTCCAGGAATCTTTCTAGGCTACTCTTTATCATCCAAGGCCTTTAGGGTTTACAATCTTACCTCAAAGACGGTTGAGGAAACCATTCATGTTAAGTTTGATGATAGTTCACAACCTCGTAAGGAAGATGACATGGAGAGTGAAGTCCCTTCAAAGCTCTTAGGTGATACAATAAGACCTTCATCATCGAACTCGTGTAGACAAGGTCGAGGATATTCCAAACTATTGGATTAAAAAGAGATTCGAAATCTAAGAATTCTCATCCGTAAGAGTTAATTATCTGAGACCTCGAAGGCATCATAACAAGGTCCAAGTTTAAAGAGAAGCTAATGTAGCTTTTATCTCCAAATGAGTCTAAGAAGATCGAGGAAGCTCTTCGTGACTAAGCGTGGATTTTAGCCATGCAAGAGGAGCTGAACCAATTTACTAGTAATAAAGTTTGGTCCTGGTTCCTAAACCCTCAAGAAATCCATTATAGGAACTAGATGAGTTTTAAGAATAAGTTAGACTTAATCGTGGAGAGTAAGTCGAATAAAACTAGATTAGTAGCACAAGGCTATAATCAAGAAGAAGGAATAGACTACAATGAGACATATGCTCCAAGCATAGACTTGAAGCGATTAGGATATTGGCCGGATATGCGGTTTGCTATAATATAAAGCTTTTTCGATGGATGTGAAAAGCGATTTATAGACTAAGAGGTGTATGTTAAGCAAACTCCTGGTTTCGAGGATGTTAGGTATCCAGATCATGTCTATAGACTTCATAAAGCTTTATATATTTGAAGCAAGCTTCTAGAGCTTGGTATGATCGCCTAAGTACTTTTATTTTAAAGAGTGGTTTTAGTAGAGGTCAAGTAGATAAGACTTTCTTTAGAAGAACTATGATAAGGAGTTTATTTTAATACAAATTTATGTTGATGATATCATTTCGTGCTACCTCAAAGAATTTAT